>PVIR01031334.1:0-19533 GCA_004026965.1 Petromus typicus
AGACACAAGTACAGAGAACCTGGACACCGACACAGGACTTAAATAGCAGGCGAGGAGGGACTGATGACCAGTGCAGTGTTTAGGTGGCGGTGCCCACTGGAGTGCGGGAGAAAGAGGCCATTTGAGGCTGTGCCTTCAAAGTAAAGTTAGGAGAGAGAAGAGACTTATATGCCGGGAGACTGAAACTTGTGCATTACTGCAACCTTGTCCTACTGCTTCTGCCTTAGCTTTGCTTCCATTTCCCAATCTGCAGAAGGCATGGACATGATTACCTCCCAGGCTGCTGGAGATGTGTTGATTGCGAAGCTCCTTGCAAGAAAAGACCTGGTTTTTCCACTGTATGTGGGAGGTAAAAATGGTGCAGCTCTTGAAGGTTTTAGGTTAGTAGGATATCATTTCTGGTCTTCAGATTTACCAAATAAGATGAAAAGAATTGCCATATTGCCAAAAATCTATCTCTTCTTCCCGCAAGCAGGCGAGATTCATAAAACTCTAAAGAAATTTTAAACAGACTATTAGACAAAGAAAGATACTTCTTTGACAAAACTGTTTGCTTTTTTACTTTTTTCCATCATTTTAATACTTACTTTCTTTAGAAATGTGCATGATCAATAAGGAAGTGAGGGCTGATGGGTAGTTCAGGGCAGAACTCCTGCCCATCGTGTGTATAAGGCGGGAGGAGCCGAGCCAGACTTAGGAGGAAGATGAGTTACAGCCTCGCCCGTCAGCCCGTGCTGTCTGAGGAAGCTCATGGAAGGTGTAGGTTGACTCATGGCTTCTTGGGGTGAGCCCAGCCTGTCACCCACATCGGAAGGCCTGTGGCCTCAGTTTACCCTCTCCCGGACATGAAGAAATAGATGTCAGTCATTCTGACCTCGTTGCTCACTGCTTTGGAGTGTGGTATTCACTGGGCGCGGAAGCTGGAACCAGACTCCTCACCCGCGGGAGTTGCCCTTAAACGTTGTCTCTGTGTCCTTGTTAGTCACTGTCAGAGGCTCTGACGGTGACGATGGTGGGACCTGGGCTGGAGCACTGAGGTCTCCACGGTCTGGAATCCACTGAAACCATCTGGCTTTGTCCCTTCTCTAAGGTGGCACGAAGGTGGACAAGATGGAGGTTTCTGGAAAAGATATTTCAATGGGTAGGGACATCTTTTCTTTAATGGATCTACTTCCCTATGGACACCAGCGCTTCTGGAAACTGATAGGGCTTTGACTAACCTGGAAGAGAAAGCAGACGATAAGGCAAGAGCAGAGAGAGGAGGGTGGAGAAGCCTGACTTCCAGCTGCAAGAAAGGAGTAGAGACAGCAGGGGACTCAAAGAGGGTCCCGCTTCTACCCGGATCCACTCCAGGCAGGGGGCTCAGTACCCGCAGAGCACACACAGCCTGAAAACCAAATGTCAGACAGACAGACAGACAGACAGACAGACACACACACACCCTGATGTCCCTGCCGCCGAGGTCGCTGTGGGTGAGGTCACCCTGTTGCCCTCCATGCGACTTCCCTGTTTCCAGACCCAGCGGGGAGCGGGGCGCACCCTGAGTGCCTCAGAACCTTTGCTGGATGAACAGCAGCAGGAATGAGCGGGGCAGCCCTGGTTCCAGCTGGCCAGCGGAGGTGCAGGGTCTGTATCAGGAACATGGAGGCCCAGAGGGACTTGTGTCTTGCTTGGCACTTGTAACAGCCACCGGTGACGTACACAGGTAGACGATAGGCTTCGCACCTGGGCTCCTCCGGGAACCTCCGAAATGGGGTGCAAGGTAGGATTTCTCACACTGGTGGAGACGCTCCATCCGGATCAGTCTTCTCGCAGCCTGGGGGTGGCTGGGCCTCTGACTGCACAGCTGCCGTAGGCTCTGGACGCGTACAGCCCCCTCTTTACCACCTCTGCAGATGCCCCCAGCCGAGCAGAGCAGAGCCCGGAGCCTCCGTCTGCCTGAGGGAGAGGACACCGCGCTGTCCGGCCAGCTTCCCACCCTCAGTTGGGTCTTGCTCTTTGTCGCAGGCCAGAGGTGCTACCAGGTGGGATCGAAAGGCTCGGAAGGCTGCTGGTGGGAGGTGGTGGTGCTGAGGAGTGACAAGAGGAGCAGGGAGCCGAGGGTCAGAGGGTGACATACCCTGTGGCCACTCATGTACTCCTGTAGGTATTTTTCATCCCCCAAAATAGAGCCTGGACTAGTGACTTCCTCTTACCATGGTCTAGGAGCTGTAGTGTATGGTGGAAATTTTATTTGGGGGGATACTTTATTTATTTAACTTTATTTTTTAAATTTAACTTTTATATATACATTATGATCATAATCAACATTGAGAATTTGTACCAGTACATGATACATCTTAATTCTCATTCTTCCCATTCCCCTGTCCTCCCTATTTAACTTTAAATTTAAAAGAGGAAGTTATTTGACTATGAATGGTGATGTTTCAATCCTAAAATTTATTTAAAGTTTTTGCTGCCTTTGTTAAGGTGTTTGATTATATTAACAGTTGGCAATAATAGGTATTTTTGGGCAGTTGTTGGAAGGTTACTCATTAAGGAATATTTTTATTCATTATTAATTTATGCAAAAAATACCCAGAAGCCTGTCTCATCCGTGCTGGGCACTGGGAAGCAGCAGTCCTACCCTTCCTTTCGGAGTCCGAGCTGCCTGCTCACCTGCTTGCTTGGTTTCGTGCTTTGTAAGTCTGCTCTACTGTCTTTATCCCGAAGGATGTACCGGCCTGTGCTGTGTGAAACGCTGCTGATGGGTTTGGGGTTTCTGGCAGGTTAGGACCGCAGCTGCTTCCTGTAGCCAGCCTGAGAGTCACTGGAAGGTTTGTTAGACGCAGGTGCTCGGCTCTTGGGGACTTCGGAGAGGTGTGTGTGGTTTCATGTGGGCAGTGGGTCTTGGGTTCTATGCTCCTGATTCTCTTGTTGCTTTGCTTAGAAATTCAGGTTTAATTTATAGCTGAAATTTAGTAAAGTTTAAACTGTTTACCTTCCCATTGGTCCAGCCTCGATCTCTTTTCTCCATTCTAATTTCACATGTTTGTCCATTGCAGTTTTACGGCATCCATCCGTACAAAGTGACTGTCTTGTGGGAAATAGCTTATATCGGCAAATGTGATTTCAGTCAGCGTTCTTTCTTAGGCCTCTGACTTTCAAATGAACTCTACACCATTGTCTGTTTCAGACTTTTGTGTATTAGCTTAGATATAGTTTCCAAGGAAGGGTTGGATTATTAATAGCAACTAACCAAAGGATGGGAAGGAAAAAACTGGTAAGACAACGAGAAATAAAGTTCTGAGTAGGAATCATACAGCATTTAAAATCAACCAGTGTACAAATAATATGATTTACAAGCACAAATGTGTGTGTGTGTGTGTGTGTGTGTGTGTGTGTTTGTGTGTATAAAACATCCCTAATCCAGAATCCCAAATTATCCAAAATCTGAACATGGCCCCACAAGTGAAAAACTTCACACCTTGCCCTTGTGTTCTAGGTCATGGTCAAAGTGCCGATCCACTAAAAATGTAAAGTTACTTTAAGTCTATGTATGTAAAACGAGTATGAAACACAAATGAATCATGCTTAGACTTCCCATTCTTAAGATACCCATTAAGAATATGCTGATCTTTCAAAAATACGCAGATCTTTCAAAAATCTGAGAAATTCCAAAGTCTGAATACTTCTAGTCCTGAGGGTTTCAGGGTGGTGGTGGTGGGGACAGGAGGGGGCCCTAATGCATAGAGTAAAACTATTCACTTTCTTTGTTGAGGGAAAAGACGGGATGGAGAGATAGTGGGAACAACAGTGAAGAAAGGAACTCATTCAGTGGTCGCCAAGCTGTGGCTGGCGAATGTCCTCACAGGAGTTTGTCACACGGGATGCCGGCTTTTAGTCCTGAGGAGGGGCCTGTGCCTGCAGTGCGGCAGGAGAGCCGGGGAAGTCCTTTTGCAAGTATGTAAGAGGAAATGAAGAGAGGAATGAAAAGCAAAGGCTGCCTTGAAAACCTGGCCCGGTCCTGGTCCGTGTTGGGGTGAGGAGTTGCCACTGAGATTTTCCCCACCATTTCCTGAAAGCAGGTAGCATAACGGGCACAGTATCGTTCTTTGTTGTTGTTTTTTGGTACCCAGATTGAACTCAAGACCTTGTGCTTGCCAGGCAGACAATGTGCTGCTGAGCTGTGTCTCTGGCCCGATATTATTCTTGTTCTGTCTTGGCTATAAAAAGTACTCAATTCTAGCATTGTATGTTATATATTGTGAAATAGAAAATACTCAAAGTGAAGTAGAGTGAAGGGGGAAAAATAATGAGATTATAACAAAAAAGAAGGGAAACAAATTTGATATATATGGGGGGGGTGGTAGGGTGGGTAGGGCTATGGGAAAAATGAGAATTAAGTTGTATCTTATACTGGTACAAATTCCCGTTGTGAAGTGCAATCATGATATGTATATGTAATGTACCAATAAAGATTTCAATTGAAAAAAAAAAAAGTACTCAGGATAGTAGAGGTTTGTTGGGAGGAGATTGCACGCACTGTCCTGCTTTGTTTCCCCCTTCTTCCTCCCCCCTCCCCCCTTTTCCTCTCTGTCTCTTTCTCTTCTGTTTCCCTTTTTAGTGTAAGGGACGACACTCCACAACAGCTTTTCTGAAAACAGTGTGGAGAGAGGACGGTTTCTGAGAAGAGTCCTGGTGTCTCCCCAAGGGGTACCCCTGACACCTGCAGTGTGACAGCCAGCTCAGGCGGGGACACCTTGGCAGTAACATGACAGACGTGATCTGGAAAGGTCGCCTTTTCTTCTGCAAGGCCGTTTCTGGTTTTTTTGTGACCGTTTCTTTTTTCCTTCTTTTTGAGACACGGTATTCCTTTATAGTTCAGGCTGGCCCTGAGCTCACTATGTAGCCCAGGTGAGCCTCGAATTTACAGCAGTCCTCCTGCCTCTGCCTCCAGTGCTGGGATGACAGGCGTGAGCCACCAACCCGGCACTGTGGTGTGTGATACTGATTGCTGGTGGGCGTGAGTCTCCACACCCAGTATTCTTGTATGTGGTTACTCAAGATGGAACCTGGACCCTTGCACTTGGAAGGCAGGTGCTGGAACCACTGAGCTAAATCCCCAGCCCCCTCTGTGTCGGTATTTTGTTAAGACTGAGTTTATACCAAAGTTTCTAACTCTAGGGTGTCCCACCTACGTAGACCATTCTACCCCTTTTCTTTCCTTGCCCTCCAGCTCCAACTCCAACCATAAAATCGCTCCCAGCAGCCACAAACAGTGTGGTATTTCCCAGTTCAGTGGTGCAGAGCTGTACAGCTTTGGAGCAGGGCTCACTAGAGCTTCCTTTTGCTCAGTCTCACACTGTCTGCTCATCTCTGGAGTTGCTGGGCCAGCACTTTCCTTCCCTGACTTTAGTAAGGCCGTCCGTCCACCCACATGCGGTGGCTCTCCGATTGCAGTCTGCCTTCAGTCTTCTACCCTAGGACTTCTCGATGCCTCGAATTTTATTTTGACTCTTTATCCTCAGGTTCTATACTATCCGCTTTGCTGGGAAAGTTCTGTAGATTTTGATAATCTTAGGTTCTGTGTCTCCCCTCAGAGTGTTGCTCAGAATAGTTTCACCGACCTGAAATAACAGCACTGCTGTGCCAGCCGCCCCAGCTCATAGCCTGGCTAACAGTCCTGTTGAGTCCTGTCCCCCAGCTTCCCTTGACTCTGCTTCTTGTGGCAGATCTGGCTGTGTTCAGAAAGCAGCTGGCAGCCACGATCGCTGGGCTGAGGTGCTTGGTGGGTTGTGGCTATGTCTGTGAAACTAGTTCCTGAGAACAGGCAAATGTTAATTTAGCAAAAAGTGAGAGAACGAAACCTTCCTGTGTGGCATATTAATTATATTCATAAAAGCCAGAAATGCCTTAAGATTCTGTTTTACAGGGTGCTATTAATGTACTCAAGATCTTAAAATCCAGACATAATCAACCTTTGCCAGCTGATTGGATCTCCTATCTCCAAGTGACTGTGCTGTCCCCTGGGCATAATGTGTCCTGCTTTTCTTCACCAAGGGGTGGTGTAAAGATTTCAAAAAGTGAAACAAGCGTATTGGCTGCCCAGCAAAGTCAGGGGGCCCGCTGGACTTTTCTTTCTTTTGTGCTGGCTCTGCTGTGTCCTGTTCTGTGACTATGGCTTAGGTCCTTGACCTGTGCCGTCTGAGCTGTCCAGTCTCTGCGTGGGGGCAGCTGTCTTGCATTTCGGTTGTTCCCCATAGATGACCCTTACAGTTTTGCCTTCAGCTTGGCTGTAAGTTTCAGGCCTCAACTGTTCTTTTTGTTTTGTTTTGTTTTGGTCCAACTTTCTACAGGAATATCTGCCTACAAAGTTACTATTTGAAAAAACCAGTCATGAGAGGCCCACCGGCCTTCTAGATTTTCTTACTTTGTGGAGGTAAATCTTAGGGGCTCCTGGATCCTTGCAGGCTTCCGGCTTCTTTGGGGCTTTCTGTCATCGCTGTATGTAGATGTCAAGTCCTGCCAGGCTTCCTTTGCCATGTTCACCGCATCCTCTTGGTCACACAGCTGGATGGCCGAAGTGGTCCCCACACTGTGCCCATGAGCCACAGCCCAGCCTGCCATCTCCTGCTCATCCTCCAGCCTTCCTCAGGACTGTTGTTGATCTGATTTTTTGATGTAGAATTTTCAGCTCTTGGTAGGCAAAACTGTCTGCCCAGAAGTGCCCAGCACTTCTAAATTTATCTTCCCACTCAATTAAATTACACGGACAGCTCTGTGTACTACATTTTCTTTGCTATGTCTGTAATGTCCTCTGTTTCCCCATCTTGGCAGGATCCGTTCTAGAGGTAGAATTAATCTACCAGGGGGATCTAGATGGGGATGAGTTTAAGAAGACCCTCTAACAGCCCTGCCCCAGCTGGGTGGGTGTTATGGAGGCAGTCCACCAGTTAGCTCTTCTTCTCGGTCCTTCTGGGTCCTTCTAGAGTCCGAACCTTCTGCACTGGCCAAGCGTTTGGCGTCTCCCCTCCTTCAATCTGCACTTCCTAGCGTCCCAGGCCTGTAATCTTTGTGGAGTCATCCACCGCTCAGACTATGTCTTCTTTCACTCTTCTTTCTTGCCCCTCTTCAGTGAATTCGCTTGTTCTTTTCTTCCTTTCTGGGAAAGTTTTGTGGTTCTTAGCAATTGCCGTTGGAGAAAGATTCCCCAATGCTTACTGCTTTTCACTGCACGGTCCACCCTTATCTCCAACTTCTTGCCAAATGTTTCTATTTGGGTCCTTTTGTGTCCCATTTTAAACCGTTTCCTTCCTTCTGAAATATGTTCTTGTCCTCTGAGTTTCTTGGCTGATCAGTGCTCCTGAAAAGAGTGGATAGTAAATATTTTTGTCTCTGTGGTCCATGAGGTTTCTGTCACATCAGGTGTCGCTTAAAGTCGGGTTATACACTTTGAAAAGTCTACTGTCAAATGTTTTTGTCATAGAGTGTTAGCGTCACGGACACAACCCAGATGGTGTGATGGGCCATCACGTACAGCCTCCTGCTGTAATGTGGAGACTTGGGATGCATGATGTATGTGGGTTGCTGCCAGAACCACATGGCCCGCTCTTAAGTCATGGCACAGTGGATAAGCCAGCCACTGTTAAGTACTATATGCGAGGCATAGGTAAGCCTGGTGCCCCAGAGGGACTCTGTACCCCACCATTACCGCAGATTCATGTGCGGTGCTCTACAGCATGGCAGGGCTAAGATGCCCACTACTAGGAGTAGGAATTGTGGTCAGTTCTAATCTGATGAGACCCCATCATGTCTGGGCTCCAGCAATGGAGAAATGCTGTGCTGAGGGACAGGACTAAGCATCTCGGCCTTCGGAACAAAGGCAGATAGAGATCAGGTACAAAGGTAGAAGGATGCAGCTGTGTTTCAATAAAACTTTATCAACAGGAAAGGGCAGCAGCAGACATTGATCTTTGGAACAAAGTTTGCTGGCTCCTGCTCTGGGTCGAACTTCTGTACTTCTTTGACCTCTCTGCTATTTCTGTGTGCAATCCTTAGATTATTTTCAATTTCCTCTTATTTTACTGTTCTGAAGCCTTCCACATTTCTAGAATGTAACTGTCTCCTTATTTGTCAGTCTGGTAGACAAAATGCCCTTTTTACACTTCAGTCTCCGTTGTCCCACTGACACCCCTTGGCCTCATCCCAGGTTAGATCGTCTGGGTGCAGTGTCTCCTGCAGTGCAGCCTCTGGCTCCTAGCTGAGGTGCTGGCACGGTCCTGCCCCCGACCCCCTGACTCAATGTCTGCTGCCATTCATGGAATTTGCCTGCAGGCCACAGGGCAGGTGCCACTTCCCAGTCCCAGCTTTGCTCCTTCTGTTGATCAGAGCACTGCTTTCGATGTGACTAGGCACCCAGTCCGCTGGGGCTGCCCGGGGATAATGGTGTCAGCGCTGTGCCTCCCTTTCTTCCCTCTAAGTTGGAAGAGGCCACTGAGGGCAGCCCACAAGCGCTCACGCCCACAGCCATGACCGCACAGAATCCTCACCATACCTCCAGTCTGCTTGTGCGCTTGGAGGTCTTGTCACAGCTCATGGGTCCAGGGATGGTCCTCAGCCCTAGAGAGTCCTTCTTTTCCACTCTGTCCCTGCCCCTACCTCCAGTGCTGCCACTTCCTATGAATGGTCCTCGTACCCTTTCCCTGTGTCCCTTCTGCTGCTGATGTAGTTCTCGCCTCGTGAAGAGCGCTGGAGTAGCCTCCATCGCATCGTGTCCCTGCACTGGCAGGTTTGTGGGATCCAGCCTGGGGGAGATGGGGCTGCCCTTCTGCTGGCTGAGGTCTCCGGAGCCCCTCGTTCCTGAGGAGTGAGACGAGCATTCCGTGTGTCGTGAGGCCTTTGTCGGCCTCGCCCTCTGCCCTCTCCAGCCCTGTTTCTGATCTGTGCCATTTACCCGCCACCCGTAACCATACAGAGCCCTTGTGGTCCTCTGTGCACTCACACGTGCCCACCGTGTGCCATCACCACGAGAGATACTGCTCTGAACTGTCGGCGTGGCACCTGTCCTTCCCTTGTGGCATTTCACGTCCTCACCCTCCCCGTGGGCATAAGAACTGCTGGGAGAAACACTGGGCTTGACATAGGTTCTGTTACCTTCAGGTTAAGAGTCTCCCAGAGACGACTGGGCAGCGACCACTGAGTAACCGGAAGGCCGCCTATAAATCGGCTTCAAATGTACATGTGCCAAATTTTCAGTTTGACCTCTTACTTTGGTCTTTACTCAGCTGTTTCTCCTTCCACTAGAAATGGATGAAAGAATCAACGGTGGAGAATTACTTGTGGTTTATTTGCACTTTTTCTTAACTGAGTATCTTCAGTTTAAAATATGGTAGGAAAGGAGGTGGGTTATTCAGAGACATGTTAGGTGGGGTGGGACAGGAAGAAGTTTCATTGCCAATACCGAGGTACCTGTCTTGCAGAGATGTCGTATCACATAGGTGGCAAGACCAGAGCTCTCCCGCCCCGCCATTCCTCCTTCCTCGTTGGCGGTCCTCTCAGAGGAGGCCAGTGCTCCCAGGCAGCCCCTAGAGGAAAAGGGAAGTGGCCTTTCTGTCCTCCAGCCAGGGCCGCGTGGACCCCTCCCCTTCCTTGCAGTGTCTGCTCCTAGAAAGGACGGAGTGAGCTTCTTTCTGGGAGGATCCACTCAGCAGTAAGGAGAAGGAGCGACTCCTGCAGAAAGCGTTCTTTGCAGCGGGGTTACGTGGCTTGGAGGCCGCACAGCGTTAGTAGGGTTCCCATTTCCCTCGACTCCTGCTCTACCTCTCGTTCTGAAGGGTAGTTTGGCCCCGCAGCCTGGCATCTTCCAAGAGTCCTTGCTAGTGCCCAGGACTGGCATTGGGCTTCTTTGGCAGAATGTGACCCACTCCCTTTGGTCCATCAGAGCGGCCTTTGAGGAACTACAGACTGCCAATGGGCCCGGTGCTTCCTCGCGGGACTCCGTCCTCCATGGGGTCTGCAGGGCTTGGGCTGCAAAGCTCAGTAACCTGAGAGGTTACAGGGAAGAATTACAGTATTGCGGTTAGAAGAACTAAGAGCAGTCACCATTTATTTATGTTTCCAGTCTCCAATACTGGAGTCAAAGCTACACACACTAACACCACCACTACCAAACAGCAGAGATCATTTGTGCCTTCAGTCCTGTCTGTAGCAGAGAAAAAAATGTTTTAGATCTCACAGGTCTAAAAATTAATTATCCTGAAAGAATTTTACTTTTGTCAGAAGATAGATTTTAATGATAGAACACAGGGGAGAATGGGGTCTGAGTTGGAACAATTCTAAATTTAAACTTGTAGTGACTTTGTGGGCATGTTTAACTGGAGGTGGCGAGTAGCTGTTGTGAGTTTTAAGTGCATATTTTAGCAAGAGATTTGCCGGATGTCTCTATGTGCTCTGTGGAATCAGAGCTTTCTGCCTCAGAGTCACAGAAGCCAGGGAGCTGTCCGAGCGCCAGGAGGGCAGTGCCCGCGTGGTGGTGCCACATGGGCTCCTCAAGCCTGTCCCTCTGCTCACAGCGGCCAGAGGCAGCAGGCCAGTGGTGGATGAAGAACTTGGTGCTGATGAGTGAAACGTACTTTCATTTTAAACTAGGAGGGTTTAATGAACCTCACTTTTCAGTTCTCTGCTGTCGTGGTTTCCTGGTGCTTTTTAATCTCATATGTCTTAGTGCACATTTCACACATGATAATGAGTCTGACAGTTAGAGAGATGAGAGCAGAAAGTCGCAGGCCGAGCTGTTTGCCTCATCCACCCCTTTCCGTCCAGCCCTTCCCCCGGAGGGATGTGTGGCGGTTGTAGGCAGCCCTAGAGGTGCTGGTGGCGCTGACACTGACGAGTTCTCTAAAGGGACCTGAGCTGCCTGCCTCAATTCTCCAGCTTGGTTACCCCTGCCTTGTTTCCCCTCAGGAGCCATCGAGTGGCCACACTCAGAAGGCGCCACCCGACTGTCCTCCGCGGTGAAGTGGGAAGTCTGGCACAGGGGGCTGGCAGCAGTGGGCGGCTGCTTGGGTGCTGGGGATGCGAGTCTCTCACAGGCTTCCAGGGAGGCTGTGACATGATGACCTGGTGTGCCAGATGCCAGCAGGAAGTAGGCAGACCCGCAGGCAGCTACAGTCACAGCTCCTGTGGGCTCTGCCTGGCACAGGAGTCTGGCCCCAGCCTCATGGCTTGTGTGATTTCTGCCACTTTGCTTCCCATCTGTACAGCGGGGATGATGACATGCACCCAGCAGGGTGCACACCTAGCGGAGCCCCACCTGCTGCTGGAGCTTGAGATGAAGCTGTTATTTTTATTACTAAGAGCACAACTGACATCTCTTGTGGATTTTAGGCATAGAATCATATTCCTGTTGGGATGTAGACCCTTATTTTAGGCCTGGTGGTTTTAGCTAGAAGAGAATTATGAAGTGCTTTATCTTATTTTTAGTTTCTCTAGTGCAGGATTTAGAAAAGCATTAGAAAGGGGCCACCTAGCCAAGAATTTCGGTTTTGTTGACTTTTTTTTTTTAATTGCAGGGATCTGTTCAAGGTCCATAGAGTCTATCTTTGCCCAAATACAGTTTTTTTTTTCCTTTTAATTCTGACCCCTTCTCCTTACTCCAGGCTGAGATGAATATTGAGTAGCTATAAGTTTCCTGTCTGTGATCAATTCTAATGCTTTTCTGTGAAGAGAATTGTTGTAAATTATTACCAGTTAATTAAATGAGTGTTTCTCTTGAGCCCTGTATACTGGCTTTTATCCAGCGTGTTTAGAATCATGGAGCATTAGAGCTAGAAGGTTCTTTTAGAAAACACCTTCATTTCCCAGATCAGGAGATGAGTCTGGAAACAAAAGGACGCAAAGGCAGAGCAGGGGCCCCGGAAGTCAGAGGCAGACCCTGCTAACCCGTGCGGATCCAGGTCTAGTGCAGAATCACACACACTGCCCTTTCTTTGACCACCGTGGAGTGCATGTTTGGTTTTTACAAAGTGCTGTCACAAAATATTTTATATTGTAGTGACTATTATTCTTTACAGGTGAGAAATTGAGGCATTAAAATCACTTCCCTATTCAGCTTGTTAGGTTAAATCAGAAGATATTTGTAGAATGGTTAGTTCATTCGCGGAATCCTGCTGGGTGCCTCAAGGAACACGTGTCAGACCCTGCTGGGAGGAGAAAGAAATGTATGAAAACTTAACTAACTGTTCCAGAGTGTAGATAAGTATTTAGAGAGTACTGAGACAGAAATTTTTAAATGGGGCGTGGGGGGAATCAGTGTGAACACCCCAGACCTCTTTGGGCACCAGCCCCTTCCTTCTGCTCCCAGGTTGTGCTGGGTGCAGTGTGCTTGGGAGCCCAGCCCACCTGCAGCCCTAGGGAGCTGCTCTGGGAAACCCTGAGCACCTGGCAGAGCTTCAGACCATGGGAGTCATTTGGGGCAGATGTGAACGAGTAGAGGACAGGGTGAGTGGCGAGACAGGGGCTTCCCAAACGGGCACTGCAAGAGCACAGGTGTGGCCTTGCAAAAGAGGGAGGAGACTGGCCTGACCAGAAGAACAGGTTCCCAGGATGGAATTTGGAAGAAGGGGTTTGGGTAGGTTAATTTGAGGCAGCCTAAGGGCAGCCCTGAGGGGCCCTAAAGCCTCTCGAGCTGGGTTTTGTTCTGAAGGCCCCCCAAAACCACCAAAGGCTTTGACGCTGGGAAGCTGAGGGTGACATTTTCAAAAGAGTGCTTGTTGGCCAGGTGTGGCTCTTTGTTGTTTAGTCCTGGGAGGTGACAAATGACTGAGGACAAGGGAGGAGTGAGGGAGCCCTACAGGGGCAGAGTCCTCCAGGGACCTACAGACCCCCGGGGTGTATCGGGCTGAGTGGCTGCAGGACCAGAGACCCTGATCTAGTGACAGCTGGAGGGTCTAGGAGGAAAATGTGGAATTAAAGCCTTTTAAGGTTGGAATCTGGTACATAGAGAGCAGGGAGCTCTGGGTGATGGCCCCTCTGCCGGGGTCAGGAACCCAGGGAGCCCTGAAAAGCAGCCACGGGCCGCCTCCTCTAGGAAATTCAAAATCAATAGGTTGTTGGAGGAGCCTATGCCGCAGAGTGGCTGCCCAGCATCAGAAGCCACAGAAGAGTCAGCACTTGGCCCAAGCTCCTGTGTATTGCTGGTGCTCGGCCACATGTAGAGGATCAGCGCAGACAGGAACATGCAGTGTTTGAGGCAGTGTGGACGCAACATCGATTCTTCCTCAGGGCTGAGGTTACTTGGGATGAGGACTCCATGGATGGTTACTATGGATCGTTCAGCCACATTCCCCGGGGGCTGCTGCAAATCAGGCACATAGTTGATCTTCAGGGCCTTAAAATACAGAATGTAAAGGATTCAGAGGCTGCAGCCGGGTGAGCAGACAGGATTTCTGACAGGTAAGAGAGCAAGAGGCAAAAGGCTACTTTGGGGGTAACCTGGTTTAGGGAAGGATGAAGACAAGTCACTTCCATCATACAGATCTCAAAGGCTCCCCTACTTTGTTTTTAATTGAGATATTACTGATATACAAATGACATTCAGAAAATAAAAATTTAAGATCTGTGTATGTGTAGGTTTTCAGTAAAGTCAGCAAATGTATACACTGGAAAAAGGAAAATTCCTTCAATAAGCGCTCTTAGGAAAACTCCAGATACACGAATATAGGAGAAAAAAAAAATAGACCAGTCTCTCTCTTTCTGTAAAAATCAACTCAAAATAGGTCAAAGATTTAAAATATAAGACCTAAGACTTTGGAACTGCTAGAAGAAATATCCAGAAAACACTTCAGGACATTGAAGTGGGCCAAGAGTTTTTGGACATAACTCCAAAAACAAAAATTGAAAAATAGAATTACATCAAATTAAGAAATTTCTGCATGGGCCGGGGATTTAGCTCATTGGTTCCGGCGCCTGTCTTGCAAGCACAAGGATCCAGGTTTGATCCCCGGTAACCACATACAATACTGGGCGTGGAGACTCACGCCCAGCAGCAACCAGTACCACACACCACAGTGCCGGACATGGTGGCTCACGCCTGTAATCCCAGCACTCGGGAGGCAGAGGCAGGAGGATTGCTGTGATGTGAGTCTGAGGCTGAGCTCAGGGCCAGCCTGAACCACAAAGCGAGACCCTGTCTCAAAAAAAAAAAATTCTGCATAGCAAATAAAACAAAAGAGCAAAGAACAACACACCATGGGAGAAAATATTTGCAAACTATTTAGTTGACAGGAAATAAATTTCTAGAATAACAAATACAAACAACAGCAAAAAAGAAACCAAAGAATCTGGTTTTAAAAATGGGCCAATGACCTGAATAGACATTTTTCAAAAAAAAAAAGATATGCAAATGACCAACATGACAGGAGAAAAATGCTTAATGTCACTAATCATCCAAGAAGTATCCAAGAACCCCAGCATTTCACCTACTTTGAAGGATTATTATTAAAAAAAAATAATAACCCAAATAGCAAAGCTTGTGAGATTATAGAGAAACACCCACACACTGCTAAGAGGGATGCACAGTTCAACCACTCTGGAAACCTGTAGGGAGGGTCCTCAGAAATCTAGAAAGAGAACTGCTTACTCTATGATGCAGCAGTCCCTCCCCTGGTATATACCCAGAGGAGGCGCAGTCAGTGTGTCGGTGAGACACTTACATTCACGGCTGTGTTGTAAAGCTGTCCGCAGTCGCTGAGATGTGGAATCGACCTCAGCATTCATCCATGGAATGTTGAATATTATTCAGCCACCCAGAGGAGTGAAATTCTGTCATTTGGCACAAATGAATGGAACTGGAGGACATTGTGTTAAGTGAAATAAGGTGCAGAAAGATGAGTAAAGCGTGTTCCTACTTAGAAGAGGAAGCTAAGTTGGCCTCAAGTGAGTAGGATACTAGTTTCCAGAGGCTGGAGTGGGGGGAGAGAGTTTCACAAGTTCAGGGGAACAACTGCAGGGGAGCAATAACTTCTCACATGCTCGGGGATGACTATGTGGAATGAATATTCCATATTCAATGGAATATTTTAATATAGCTAGTAGATTAGACTTTGGATGTTCCTGGAAGGAAGAAATGACCTAAGTTTGAGGACATACGTAGCTAGTCATCTTGGTCTGATCCTTACACCTTATGTACATGCCTTTAAACAACACTGTGCCCTGTAAATGTGCACAATTACCGTTTATCAGTTCAAGTAAGTTAATAAAAATGCAACATAGTTAATGTCAAATTATCACATGATAGAAAGCAAAGAAATCGAGAGCCTTTTAATTTCCTTTGAAAGGAGCCCCTTTGACAGTTAATCCCATTCCTTTTCTCTCCAGTGCAGAGCTGTCACATCGCTCTGCTTTCTCTGCCTGACCTGAACACTTCACACAGATGGAGTTGTACACACCAGGTCTTCGCAGCCAGCTTCTTTCATTTAGCATAATGTTTTCCAGGATTCAGTCAAGTTAGAGCATATATCAACACTTTATTGATGAATACTATTTCCATGTATTGATATATCACTTTTGTTTTTTTTTTTTGAGACAGAGTCTCACCATTCCAGGATGGCCTTGAACTCAGTGTGTAGCCCATGTTGGCCTTGAACTTAGTACTGTTCTCCTGCCTCAGCCTTGCAAGGGCTGAGAGTATGGGCATGGACCACCATGCCCATCAGGGTATCACAATTTAATCCTTTAATTAATTGATATACATTCCAGGTCTTTGCTGTATTTTGGCTATTATGAATAGTGGTGCCATGAACATTTTCATATCAATTTCTGTGAGTGTATAGTATTTTCAGTTCTTTTACTTACATTTAGAAGTTCTGGGCCATATATTGATTCTGTATTTCGTATTTTGGGGTCCTGCCAAAATGTTTTCCAAAGTAACTGACCATTTTATATTCCCACCAAGAATGTAGAAGAGTTCCAGTATCCCCACATCCTTACCAACACTCATTGTCTGTCAGTTTGCTTATCACTTCCTTCTGGGGTGAACCTTTCTCATTGTAGCTTTGATTTGCATTTCTCCTGTGTGGCTTCCATTAGAAAGAAAGGAGGATTGGAAAGGTGCTGTGAGGGGCCTGAGGAAGTGAGAGAAGAGGGAAAGGAAGCACAGGAAAGAGTGGCCCTGGAAGCCAGGATTGCAAGGGGGTGTAAGGTCAGGTGTGCGGAGACCGGCTGTGCTGCAGATGGCCAGGACCTGGCAGGGAGATGTGCCGAGGTGGAACTGCTTCAGCCTGTGAGGGCTGAGTCGGGTTGCAGGGGCAGCACGTGGAAAGGGTTTGTGATGATCCTCATGTATTCAGTCTCTTCTCTTTTCCTTACATGCTAGATACTTTTTCGGTGGAACTGATAAAAACTCTGTTCAAGCAGTCTCAAAAAGAGGGTATTTACAGGCTCAAAGAATTGAAAAGTCCAGCAGAATCCAGCATGGCTGGACCTGCAGACTGAAATGACATCAAGATCTGGTCTTTTCTGTCTCTCAGCCCCCTCCTCTTTGTTGGCTTCCTCCTCTAGCTCAGTGTGGTGTCAGCCCAGTGCCAGACAATCTCTGGTTTATGTCCTTCCTGAGTGAAGCTCAGCAGAGGTGAGAGCTTGTCTCTCTTGTAGATCCAGGACTCATAATTGGATCTAGTTGAGTAGGAACCTGAACTAAGAGCTTCTTAAAGACGATATTTGGCTCGGCTTGTCCCCTCTAGTGGTGGCACAGGCCAAAAATGAGGAAACAAACCTTTCTGAGTGTGAGTGTTTCCGGCTGTATATGGTGGGATTGTCCTGCCCCGAGTTGGAGTGGTTCTTTGTGGCAGCCACAGTGCAGGAAGGCAGAGGAGGTCCAGAGTGGCTCAGCTGACGGCGGTTTACGTTGTGAGGTAGAGCGTGTGTGTTCACTCTCAGGTCTTTACAGAGGGTGAGGGAGTGGCTTTGAAAAGTAATTCGGTTTTGACTTGAAACAAGTCAAGGCAGAGCTTGGAGACAATTAGAGACTGACATCCTGTTTCGTCATCTCTCCCGATAGCTCTATTTTCAGAACTGTTCTAAAAAGGTTCACAAGTGGTGTCAGATAGTGAAGGGGATGTTGGAAGGTGGCATTCGCCGGGGTGCAACTCAGAGGTGTGGTATCATCACTGAGAATGAATTTTCGCACAGAAAAGTAGAGTTGTAAGAACAGGATGTCACAGTGCATAGGTAAAACATTCTCAGCCTTTTCAAAAGAGTACACGTTCTTTTATTTAGAAAAGTATATAATCAGAGGTGGTATTAGAATAAAAATGTGGGTGACTTGGGGTACAGATAGTGCATGCAGGGGGCCTGTTCACCTGTGGGCACAACAGAAACAGCGAACAGCACTTTTGAGGTGCTTCCAGGCCGCATGACGGAGGCTTGGCTGGAAGTGCTGTGTTAGGCACCCAGGGCTCAGGACACGGAGGCTCAGTGGCTTTGCCCTGTCCAGCACCAGCTGCAGCAGAAAAGGATGGGCGCTCAGGGCCTTCGTAGGGTGTGTGTCTTCTCCTCCACCATGTGACCTGCATTCCTGGCCCCAGGTGACTGTCCGTATCTCTGTCTCCCTTCTGTGACCTTCATCCTCAGTGAGACATCACAGGCAGAAATGCAGGCATGGGCTGAATCTGATAAGGTTGTTATAAGAGAATTGGAAACATATGTGTTTGAGTGTACAAGCACCTTCCAGGGAGCAGCATCGTGGCGCTTGTGAATAGTGAGGTTGGCATCAGGGAAGGGGGAACCCGTCAGGCTGGGCAGTCTTGGGGCCTCGCTGGGGACACTCTGGGGAACAGGAGGTGAGTCCTGATGTTCAGCTGGTAGCAGACGTCTAGGGATTCAGTGCTCCTGTCAACAGTTGAGAGTAAATGCAAAGGTCCTGAACTCCTTCCCTCTTCCTTTCATATCATCTACTCTTGGGTGAAAACATAGGTGGAGTCTCAGGACTTTTTACTACTGAGAGTAAAGGTTTACCGTTGAACCTGCCACACTTGTTCATGACCTGTGTGTTGTCATTATGCTCTGTTTTATGGCCTTCGTGCCACAAGTTTAGGGAGATGTTGCTGTTTTGTGTGGTGTATACGTCTCAGACGCCATTAACAAGCACTCAGACCCTCTGTGTCACAGAGAACTAAACACGAAAGAGAATGAGAGTCAAGAGGAAGAACTCTGAAAAAACAGTTGCTTGTGGATTTATTTTTCCACTTTGATAATTTCATGGTTTCATTTGCTTCTTTGCCTTCACTATAAAATGAAAGGCGTAAATGGATTTAAGGCTGTGATACATCTATTTAGGCCTCTCTAAAGAATTAAGACCCATAACAATACTTTAGTATTAAAATATAGCACCATTTCTCTTTTCTTTTCCTAGGTGGATCTGGAGCCAGAGGGGAAAGTGTTTGTGGTCATCACTCTGACAGGGAGTTTTACTGAAGGTAAGAACGAGTTTTGTTTGGTTTCGGATCTATGCATAATCTCAGTTCATACTGAGTAGGAATTTCTATCAAGAAGTTATAAAATCACTTTGTGAAAGATGGTTTAAAAATCACTGTCTGTTCAGTTGACTGGATTTTATCATTCAGTGGTCTTTTGGTTCAGATTTCCAGGTTAAAGATATTTGATAAATCCGGTAATCTTGTGTTTTGTTTGACACGAGTTTTTGTTGTTATTCGTCACCATCTTATTTTTTTCTTATTCTTTTGATTCACACCTGTTGAACAAACTCTACTTTAGAATTTTGGTTTTGAGCCAGCCTCTTAGTTTGCCTCTGAATGTCCATGAAAGAAAATAGACATTGTGTTCTCTTGTTTTATAATCCGTGTTCTTGTTCTTTAAGGGGTACTGTGCCTCATTGCCTGCTACAAACTCTCCCATCAACAAAAGTACTTTTAAAAAGTGAACTAAACTTTATATGTGGTGGCATGAGTAATCCGAAGTAATTTGGATTTCAGCAAATGCATACAACTGGGTACACAGCTCCTCAGACCGAGCCAGAGACATTTTCATCTCTCTGAAAGTTCCCTCGTGCCCTTCCCCAGTCACTCCTGCTGTCAGAGGCAATACGGACACTGCTGTCTGCTCGGCAGATTAGCTCTGTCTGTTGTAGAAGTGCCTGTAAGTGGAATGATACAAGATGGGCTCTGTTGTTCAGCATCGTTTCTGTGAGATTCACTCGTACTATTGGGAATCCTGTCCATATTTTATTTCACAGTCATATCCCATTATATAAGCATAGAGTCCATTTGTTTACTTTCTCTTGGATCTTTGGAGTTTTCCAGATTGTTTTTTATCAATGGTCCGTTGATGACTCCATTCTTCTTTTGATGTAGAACTATTATATTTTTTAACTTTAAAATTTTTATGACATTTGGGCCGGGGAGTTAGCTTAGTGGTTCCGGCGCCTGTCTCACAAGCGCAAGGACCCGGGTTCGATTCCCCGGTAACCACGTAACAATACTGGGTGTGGAGACCCACACCCAGCAGCAACCAGTACCACATACCACAGTGCCGGGC
>PVIR01031335.1:0-19559 GCA_004026965.1 Petromus typicus
ATTGTGTGATTTCTCCTGCTCAGCATATTTTTCGGCAGCCTTCTCTAATTGGATTTTTCTCTTTCAATTTACAGACTCAAACATTTAGTCAGAACTTTTCTGGTAATTCTCAGGACAGCAAGCATAGAATGTATTCAAAGGCCATAACCATTTATTACACAATCTTTTCACTTTTCCTGGTCCACTATAAGTGATGGAAGCATAGATATTGGTTGTGGGTGGTTTAAAATTAAGCTCAGTTTTCCTACACCAATTCAAAGGGAAGCATCTCTGATCTATTCTAGATAAAAGTTCTATTCTAGATCAAAGTTTCGAATACTACATGGTCTACTGGTAATAGTGTTAGTCAAATGGTTAGCTTTGAAAAGTGCTGATGAGGAAGGACAAAGCAATGACTCAGCTAACCATAATAAACATAACTCAATTAAATAGTGTCAACTTATTGAAACCATGTTTCATTTCCCATAAATATGAATATGTATCAATCTACAAAATAATATTCAGTTCTTTCAAACATTCCAAAGCTAAGATAATTGTTATATGAGTCAGAACCAAATTCAGTGGCCTTTTTAATGTTCTCGTTATTTTCCTATATTTCTCAAACACTCTTGTCTTTGACATTTTTCTTCCTTTTTGCCTTTTCATGTTCATGAAGTAGATGCTGACTCTTTTTTAATTTCAAGATAGAAATTATATTTATTCATTAATTTTCATTCATCATATTATATTTATTTAAGAAATATTCCCAATACCTACTGTTTGACTGTATTTCTTTAGTATTTTGAAGTTGGTATACAAAGAAAAAAGGTTTATTTGTTTTTAGTTTTATTTGAGACAGGGTCTCATTTTGTAATTCAGGCTGGTCCTGAGCTCACTATGTACTTCAGGCCTTCCTTGAACTCACAGGAATCTTTCTGCCTCTGCCTCTCAAGAACTGTGATTACAGGCATGAGAACCTGGCATTGTAGTATGTGGAATCAGGGACTGAACTTGGGACCTTGCTCTTGCCAGGCAGATGCCAGAGCCACTGAGCTAAATCCCTGGCCCAAGAAAAAATTTTAATGTGATTATTTCAACTTTATGCTCTGTAAATCCAATCAAATTTATTTCATTTTTTCTCATTTTTACTACTGACTTTGTTGAGTTGTTCAATTGAAAAACTTTCTTTGCTTTATACCCTAAATGGAATGTATTTTGACATTCATCAAGTTTTCATACTAAGGAATTGCACTCAATCAGCTTTTCTGGTGAAAAGAAAAAGAGGCAATATACTTGTTTTATATAAAATATTTTTTGTCATAACTAAGTATTAAAACTAATTTAGATTGCTACTTTACAAATAAACTGAATCGTGGCACTACTGTAAATGTACAAAATTTGAGTTCAAAACTCACACTTGAATTCATGACTGGGACTGAAAATTCACAATTCAATTCACACTTGATTAGTGTTTAAAAGTTTCACTAAACCTTTGTAATATTGTAGATGTTAGAGACTGTTCATTTGATAGGTCAGGGTAACTCAGTGCAGAAGGCCCATCCATGGGTGATGCTTTTGAATATGGAGCCAGTTCATGAGTGTTCACTCCTTTGTATTATTTTAAATTGAAACTGACCAGTGAACAAATGAAACAATTAGATTTCACAAGAATGAAAGCTTTTGTGAAATCACGTCACTGCCAAAGAACTGACTTTAAAATGGTGTGATTAATGAATAATTTTATATCCCACTGCAGCTAAGTGCTCCATGTTAAATGACCTTTACTCCTTGTGCATCTGATAAAAATAGGTTCAAGTTGAAACAAGATAGGAGACTCACATGCACATCCAAAACCATTCATTTTATCATATTACTGATTACATTTACTTTTTCCCCTGTTATGTTTTTCCACTCAAAATGAACCACATGATGACTATGAAAATGAAAGGCAGAACACAGCGGCAATCTTTCATAACTGAGATATTTTTTTTGCAAAAGAGACTATATGGTTGAACTTGTTTATTAATTTATGCTCATATGTGTCACTTGTGGGCTGACCATTGCTCAGTCTGTTCTCTCTCTCTTAAGACTTTGCTTTCTCCTTTTGATGTATAAGTTCTAATCTTTCAACACCAATCACTGAGGTCACAAGTACTGTAAAGCCTAAACTGATTCTTCTGTTCATAATCATTAATTATTCACTTCTATAATTATTCTATAACACAATATTAATTACAAGATATTATATACACTTGTATAAACCCAAATATTCTCTAATATATGCTTCTTCACTCACTGAAGTTTTGCTTTTTTCAGGTCATAGAGCACAACTTCAAAAGCTTTGAATGTGTTTGTATATAGCAAATTGAGTAGAAGATACTATAGTTTTGCATACATTTTTTTGAGAGAGACAGAGAAAGAGAGAGGGGGAGAGAGAGAGAGAGAGAGAGTATTTTGCTTTTTAGTGCAGACTGGCCCTGAACTCACCATGTAGGCCAGGCTAGTCTCAAACTCACAGCAACCCTCCTGCCTCTGCCTCCAGAGTAGTGAGATTATGGGTGTGAGCCCAAATGTATATTCTGAAGTAGATCAAATGTTACACAATGTTTATTAAATGTTTAAGAAAACTGGCATTGATCTCAACCTCACCTGAGCTTGGCTATACCTGTACTTTGATATAGATGTAAATTTCAAATAAAAATACAATTCAGATTGTACTCAAATATATCATGCTTTCTATTTATTTCATAGAAACACATATTGTAATCAATATTTACTATAAGTCCCATGTATTTTACAAAACAAGAGGAAAGGAGTGTGTAAATCAACTTATGAAATAAATGAAAGGAATACTTTCGTACACTCTCCATTTCTACTGAATCACTCATATTTTCCTATGGTGATCATTTCTCCAAATGGACATCTACTTAAGTACAAATGACTTTAGCTTAATGAAAGTCTCAGTTGATGCAAATGTTTTAAAACATAAGGCGAGACTTGTGGAGCAAGGAATGGTCATTCCATTTAGGAAGGAGACTACGTTTTCCTCCTCATAGATTAGAGTATCTATTGTTCACCTATTTTGAAAAAGAAATTACCTTCGATGGCTACAACTCTATTTTACAGGTCTAGAGATTGGAAACATGGATATTTATTGCAGTTAAGGAGCTAAGAATTTTAAAGAGGCAATTTTCCAAAGCTGGCTGATAAATGACCTCATTCTCCTTCAAGTTTATTGTCAACACAGCGCTGTGCCGGCTCCAAGTGCATAATGTGGTTCATGTCTCTCTGCTCGGGCTTCAGGGGGATCACTCTCAATAAAGAATTGCACTTGAATGGCTGATTTTATTTGTTTACTAAAGGCTATCTCTTTTATAATTCATCAAAGTACAAAAAGACTGCTTAGCACAGTTTCAAACAACTATAATTTAGAATACCAATATATAACCTTTCTTTCTGTGGTCAGAGTGGCCAAAGTACACAGCCTTCAACATACATAATTTCAAGGTAGGGACCTTATCCTCAGAAGGCCCTGCTTAAGCTTTTATGTTTTTCTGTCCTTTTAAAATATTTTTAGTAATTTTAATAAAGGATAAACATTCTACTGTGGTATTGATATAGAAAAACTCAAGTTTACTATTATATAAGTAACAAGAACCAATTAAGTAAAATTTCTATATTTTCAATTCATGAATTAGCCTTTCCTAGACTAGGACTTACAGAATTATGTTACAAACTTTTGTCTTGCTAGAAGAACCCAAACTTTCTTTTTCTCTTAATGAAAGATTTTATGGAACCCCAAACTGAAACCCTAAAAGTTGAGCTGAATTTGCTGAAGTGTGAGTAGAAAGGGGGACAGGTGGAGAGAGTGGTTAGGGAACAGTGATACAATATAACAGAGACTGGATTTGAGGGGAAATGGAAGACCACTATGGAGGCTGAAGACACTGAAAAAGTGCAGATAGTGACGAGTTGATCAACATTCACATGGAAACTGTATATTTAAGTGACCAAAACACTCGTACAGGACTTGAAACTGTATTGTTCCTAGGTGCTTAACATAAAATAAAATTACACATAGAAGACTTTTCATGGGCTTCCGATCTAGTTCTGGACTGTTAAATCTCAGATAAACTTTACTTTTACATATGAATGGGGAGAAGAACAGATTTTAAAGTGTTCATTTATGTGCTATATGAACATTAAAACATAGTTGTAGCTTTGAACTCAGAAAGGATATAGGAGACATATTTTAATATCAGATTTCAGGTCATCACTATGACCCTGTGCTTAGTTGTATAAAATTGTGGAATTGGAATTAGGTGCATGATATAAACCTCTTACGTTTTATTGGAATTAGAAATGGCATGTACAAAATGCCATTTGCAGAAATTCAATGGACTATTCCACCGTGAAGACTCTTAGAATATTAGTAAACATTGCTCAGCATCCAAATTGAGGTATAGGGACACTATCTTATTGGAAAAATGCAGGGCATGAATTTCATGTGCTAAAGCTGCACCATGTGCTGTTAAACTGACAAAGACAGAAAAAAAGAATAACACACACCTTTTGAAAGCTCTTATAGCTTCTAATCAGAAGACTAGAGAGAGTTTTACACTGAGAAATGAAGATAATTTTTAATTTTGTGAACAATCAATAATTTAGACATTCTTTTTAAGGAAAATATACCACAGTGATCATTTTCCAATATGTATATATAATTTTTTCTCCAAATTCATATTTCATAATTACTTGTGTTCATGAAGTTTTCACTTCAGTATTAATGTTTAATAACACATTTTTACCTTGAAAAATATTAAGAAGTATCTAAACCACATTCAAGCACACAATTTTCAACTGTGGACTTACAAACTCAAGATACTACATTTTCATGATCCTGAAATATATTTTCCAGAAGACTCATTGCCCTTTGATAGTTGTGATGGTGTTTTGTTTTGTTTTGTTTTGTTTAGGTTTTTTGAAACAGGGTCTCACTTTGGAGTTCAGGCTGGCCTTCAGCTCAGCCTCCAACTCACATCACAGCAATCCTCCTGCCTCTGCTTCCCAAATGCTGGGATTACAGGCATGAGCCACTAAGCCCAGCACTGTGGTATGTGGTACTGATTGCTGCTGGGGTGATTCTCCACGCCCAGTATTTTATGTGTTTACCGGGGATCTAACCTGGGTCCTTATGTTTGCAAGACAGGTGCCTGAACCACTGAGCTATATTCCCGGCCCAATAGTTGTGATGTTTTTAAAGATATGTCCCAAGGAATTAGTCACACCTGCGCCCACTGGCCAGCTGTCAAGTACTCTACAAATAATAGTGTAATCATCAGTTTCCCTAAAATTCAATTTCTGGAAATTTGAGTGCCTTGGTGTGTTTGGTGGGGTGAGCAATTATGACTAAATAAATGCTCCTTCTGTGATGGTTAAGCTGAATCATTACCTTGATGGCCTTGGGGACCATGTGGGGATGAGAAAAGTACACTTTTGGGTGTATCTGTGTGGAACCTGGGGCTTTGACTCTTTGGTCAATATCTGTTTCCTTTCTGACACTATTCCTCTGGTCTAATACAGGGCAGCAATCAATTAAGCATCTGTGCTCCACTGTGCCCTTCCACCCTGATGTCAGATGACCATGGATGAAACACCCAAAAACCACAGACATGAACATTTTTTCCTTTATACCATCTGTGTCAGGTACTGGACCCCAGCAATGAAAAACTAGCACATTCTCTAGGGAAAAGTTACACCTGACAGAAGCATGGGGAAAAAATACTATATAGAAACACTATGAAGTTACACTCTCTTCTTGTTCAGGTAACTAAAGATTCTTCATTTATTTGAGAATTGTGTCTTCATTCCAGTGTTATGTCAAAATTATAATCCAGTGTGTGAGATTTATTATTTTTTTTCTTAAGAAGTGGGATTGAAACTGTAAATGGCTATCTCAAAGTGATTAATATGGGCCTGTATCAGAGGCTTGAGTAACATAAAGAGAAAAGAAAAAAAAAAAAAAGTAAGAGTATTTACATACTACACAAAAGCATTCAAACTCAGAGTTAAGAACTCCAGGAAACAGACTTTGGTATCAAAGTGTGTACTTGTTTTGATGTCTTTTTCTTGTTCCTACAATAACAGATAAGTTGTTTAACTCAGCGTGTTGCAATTTTTCTTAGACTTTGACAATTTATAAGTAAATATATTGTTTCCATTTTTAAAATGGAATCTTTAAGTATCCTGTACCAGAATGTTCTCCAAATGATGACTTCTGGCCACGGTTAGAGTTAATGCCTTGCTAGCTTTCTTTATTATTAATGCACCTCATCTATCACTGCCAGAGACACTGCTTGGACCTGGAGTACAAGTTCTTGCAAAACCTCTTTGTCTAATTTTAATGCAATTGCTAACAATACTACTTCACCAAAAGTGTAGAGTTCAGAGTAAATGCGAAGGTTAGAAGTACGAGAAGTGCCCTAAGCATACTGACGAAAATGTGAAAGATACTTTCGGATGAGGTATGCCATTATTTAAATTTTTAAATCTTGTAGATTTGGTATCAAACTCAATTGTTACATGTTATATTCAAGGAAAAGAAAACATAACATACAGTTTTAATTTATGGATTGAAAGCAAACAGAATGAATATGTTCATTCTCTCCCCTTCTGTCTATTCTACTGCTGCATAAAATCATGCATCACTGTAGTATTTGAAGGTATTTATTCCTGAAATCATTTTATGTTGCTTGTTTTTAATTATTAATAAATTTTACAACACAGTTTATGTAATTGGGGTATCTTTATAAATCTTATTTTTTAGGTATTTATGAATATATTGTACATGAAACTTCAAACATCAGCAGTATTTTGAAGGCAATTTTCTCATAGTGTTCCTAGGATATAAATCTAAAGTGTTCTTTGAATTTTCATGGTATAAGACCATACTCTCCCCAAATTACCAAGAAGATCAGAACATGAATCTATGTATGGTGGTAGATGAAAGGGTTTGTTATAATGAGCTTCTTTTGTTTGTATGATTACACTTTAAAAAACAAATTAGAGGTTGTTGAATTCTTAATCCTGTCAGATTTCTTTGATTCATATCATATATCCTGCATTCATTAATCAGTCGTTTGACTTTGGAAAATTTTAAATATTACCTCACAGGAACTGTCATTCATTATTATTGGAAATGTGAAGTGGTGGTCATTTTTAGTTTTCATAAAAAAGTGATCATATCCCTACCATAATATCCAAGAATTGTACTCCTTGAAATTTACTCAAATAAATAGTAAGCTTATTCCAGGGAATGACCTGTCCACAGGTGTTTATGGGAATTCTATTCTACTTTTTAGGAATTGCATGCAACCAGGATGTTTCTCAGTGTGCACACAGATAGTCTGTGGCAAATCCAGAAAGTTAAAAGGAATTGTTTGTGAAAATGATATGAGCTCTCAACCTATGAAGAGAAGTGTAGGTCACTTCAATGAATATTTAAGTAAAAGAAGACAGTACTACAAAGAGTGTGTGTTGTACGATTCTAAATAGAATACATAAGGAGCTTAAACAAATTAGCATACCCAAACTTAAAGATCCAATTCAAAAATGGGCATCTGAAATGAACAGACCCTTTTCAGAGGAAGAAGGAAAAGCAGCTAAGAATCATATGAAGAAATGCTCAACATGATTGGTCATTCGAGAGATAAAGAAGAAAACTACATTGAGATTTCATCTCACTCCACAAAGAATGGCCGCTATTTCAGAATTAGCCAGCAACAAATATTGGCGAGGTTGCGGAGAAAAAGGAACCCTTCTCCACTGTTGCTGGGACTGTAGACTCGTACCCCTGTAGAAATCAGTGTGAACATTCCTCAAAAAATGAAGATTAGATGTTCCATTTGACCTGGCCATTCCTCTGCTAGGTATATACACAGAAGAATTAGATGAATCATATCACAGTAACATACGTGAGCTCATGTTCATGGCAGCTCAGTTTCTGATAGCTAAATCTTGGCAACAACCAAAATGTCCATCAACTGGAGACTGGATAAAGAAGATGTGTTTCTCTTATAGAACAGAGTACTATTCTGCTATAAAAATGATAGGATTGAGTAATTTATGCTCAAATGGAGGTACCTTCAGGATAATCCCCATAAGTGAAATGAATAGGTCAAAGATGTGTAAATTTCATATCTTTTCTCTAGTATGAGAAAATAAAGATGTAAATGAGTTCTAGAATATACATCTAGAATAGATATTGTGAAATAGAAAATATTTAAAATGAAATAGGGTGTAGATGTAAATAATGAGAGGAAAAGAATTTGATGGTAATAAAAAAGGAAATAAAGCTTATGTATTTAGGGGTGGGGAGTTGTAGGGTGGGCAGGGAAATGGGAAAAATGAGAATAAAGTCATGGTATATTCTGGTACAAATTCTCCATGTTGAATGCAATGATGATGTGTATATATAATATACCAATAAAGATTTGAATTAAAAAATGTTTTACCTAAAGCTAACATAAGTAAAAAATAAAAATAAAAAAGTACATAACATCTGAAATGAGCAAAATTATAGAAACAGCAAAATAAATATGAATTTGTAGTATTTAGAATGGAGGAAATGATTGAATGTGCTGTGCAAAGATAATTTTTTATCAAACTTTAATTTGAGATTGTTGGTACATTTTAAGTACACATTATTTTCACATTTATCATTGATAATTTGAACCTGGTCATGATATATATTCATTCTTATTTTCTCCATTCTTCTGCCCTTTCTTCAGCCCCCTCCAACTCCTCATATAATTACACTTTATTTTCATTTTTTTTAACCTTCAAATATTTTGTTACCCTTCTTTGCTTTCCCCTAGTTTCCCTGGAGCCCTTTTTCCCCTTAGAGGATTTTCAACCTGTTTCACAATATCTATTATACATTTTGGACCTTACTTACACTTTCAGTTTCTCACACAAGAGAAATTGTATGGTATTTACACAGTCATGTCCTATTTACTGGAGAAATTTTATGTCAATGAATTTACTCTATATTGTATTACAAGGACAGATACTTTTCATTACATATTTGTTCAAATTAATAGAATGTACAGCAACAAAGAAAAACTCCAGGTAAACTATGGTCTTTGCATGACAGGGCTTTCTCGGTGCACGTTAAATATAAAAAATACACCACTCTCATGTGGGATGTTCTTAGTGGAAGTGGTTGTACATGTATGGGGTTAGGAATGTATTACAGCTTTCTCTGTGTTCTGCATAAGTTTATTTTTAGCAAAAACCATTCTAAAATAAATATTTCCTAACTGTAAAATAAAGTCACATCACCTCCCTAAGATTTAGACTCAACTGTAAAATGTAGACAATAATTATATCAGGGCCACGGAGAACTTGTAAACCAAAATCACCGTACAGATGCTATTTTCATGCAACATTGCTTTCTGGAGAAGAAGTTTTCATGTGTTAGCAATTTTAAGTGACAATATATCATTAAGATTTACAACTCTCAGAGTCCATTTGATTTCTATGAGGCTAATCATCACCAACACCCACAGTTAATTTGTAAGTCTGGCTGAATAGAGGTCAGTAGTCCATCTTAACACCAGGAAACAAACAGAGAACATTCAAACGAACTCTGTAGGAGCCTGAGGTCAGAAATGAAAATAAAACTTTTAACTCCTAGAGTAGTCCCTTTTCTATAACACAGTTTTTTCTCAAGAACTTCTTCATTCTTTAAACTTGCAAGAACCCTCCTTCCTAGGCCTGGCATCCTGTTAATAGAAATTCATTAAATCAGAACAACACAAAGTAATAGATGCCTAAGTTGACAAGCAAAGGTTTCTTTTCTTTTTCTTTTTCTTCTTTTTTTTTTTTTAATACATATGATGTATAGTTCCGGATCCTTTATTACTTACGTAAATTTGCAAAAAAGTTTAAAGCTGTGATACAGAAGAGGGGAGTCTATTAGTCTTCAAACAGGCATAATCATGATGTCACAAACTTTGGAAGACTATACTAGGTGTTCCTTAAAAAAGAATGAGAAACACACTTTAGTAGAATTATGAAAGCAGCTGAAACAATTGTGGGACATCCAGGGATGCCCGGCCCTCGTGGGCAATGGTAATGAAGCAGCTTGCAGGAGATCCTTCCACATCCTACCCTCGCCTGCTCCTTCTTACCCATTGTCTCAATCTGCCTGCTCTTTAGAATAACTTTTTCTACATCCTTATCATTTTCAGCACTTTTTTTCTACAATAAAGAAGTTCTTATTCTGCACCTCTTCCATAGTCAGTTGCACCTTTTCTTCAGCCCACCCTTCTTTGGAATTGGCTGAGAGAGAATACAAGAACTTTCTGCCTATAGCAGACACCCAACTAAATTCATGACAGCGGGTCCTGGGATGAAAAGGTGTAGATCGAGTCACTGCTGACAGCAACGTCGCAATACTTGAAGCTGTAAGATGAATCCTGAAGTCACGAATGCTATTCAGGCCAAGCTGGAGGATGCAGTGGCTGCTCCCAATGGGTCCGAGTAAGCAGACAAAGCAGGATACAAAGTTGAACCCGGCAGGCCGTGGATGAGCCAGTTGAGAATCATCGACATGCTTCATGAATAATCAACTATGTGGAGAAACAGTGGTTGGCTTCTTAATGCAGTTTATGGAATGCAATTTCCTTTGTTTTTAGAACATCATGAATGTCAATGAAATGCCCTTTATTTTCACATTTAAGCTGTAAAATGTCACCACTATTTTAAGTTTATTAGATGATATGTTTCTTTACAACTTTTGGTTTCATAAATATCATGCACTGTTGTTGAATAAGGTCAGAATTATTTTCTGCCCGTTTATATGCAACTTTGCCAACTAAATCAATCTTTCATCTTTAGGTAGAACAGATCCTTAAACTGGTTGACCTGATATTTATTAAAAAGCCTCCCTTTCATGGATTTTTGCACAAATTGGTAAAGATATACTGAATAATTACTAAGGAGTTTTCTCTACAATTTTACAATATCAGTGAATAATTACTGATCTCTTTTTAGGTACTGATTACTGGACCACTTACTAGGTAGACAAATAATAAACTATAGATTTGTGTAACAGCTTGAGATCCAGATTAGAAACTAGCTATATATGCATTCTCTAACATACATTACTAAATGTGGTGCCTCCATCATGTTCAGAGGTAAATACCAAATATCAGCTGCGGTAAATCATAGTGTGGCTAGGGAGGGGAACATCACAGGCAGAAATGTTTCTGCCATCATTTAAGTTTCCCTGTAGTAATAATTCACTTCTCCGTTAGAGGATGTAATATAATAAAACAAACTGAATGTGGGCCAGGGATTTAGCTCAGTGATTCCGGCGCCTGTCTTGCAAGCGCAAGGACCTGGGTTCGATTCCCGGTAACCACATACAATACTGGGTGTGGAGACTCACGCCCAGCAGCAACCAGTACCACATACCACAGTGCCGGGCGTGGTGGCTCACGCCTGTCATCCCAGCACTCGGGAGGCAGAGGCAGGAGGATTGCTGTGATGTGAGTTTGAGACTGAGCTCAGGGCCAGCCTGAACCACAAAAGCGAGACCCTGTCTCAAAAAAACCTAAAAAAAACCCAAAACAACAACAACAACAACAACAACAACAAAAACCAAACTGAATGTGCAAATCCAGTGGTGTATAAAGTTATGTCTAGGTAATTAGCATACACTTTCCTCTAGCCACGCTGTCTCAAACTGGGCTATTTCAAATTTATTTCAAGTTTACAGGAACACTGTAGAAGCAATTGCTGCCATGAAGGTTGCCTGAGAACGTGAGAGCACGGAAATCTCCCTGCTAATCTGCATCAGTCAATTAGAAAAACCTTCTTAGAGTAGAATAAAGCCAATAATAAAGAAAACAGAATTGAGAGACAGAAAAGGAGAAATCTGGGATCCATCAGTGCCTAGGATATTTTTCACTTTATTCTTTTCAAGGTATGACAGTTTGAATCAGGTTCCCAGCACTGACCGCTGGAAGGTCCTCTGGATTCACACAGGAACTGGAGGACCGCACTGTTTGGTGATGGCTGCTTGAAATTATTCCAGAGAATCCTGAATGCTCAAGGAAAAACTTAATAAAAATTGGATTTTACAGTTTATTTGAGTGTAGAACAATGTGCCCGTCAGGTAGCCCTCAGCACCGGAAGATACAGTAGTCCTACTAATATGCTGTAGAATGTTTGAATGTGTCTCTCTGTTGTAATAGTATTTCTGCACCTGCATCACAGTTCTTTGCCAAGCTTCACCTCTAAGGACTGGCACTGTGTACATAAGACAGTCACATTTTCACCCCTTCCATCTGAGTGACACTGTTCAGAGTCTGCCTCATCATGCCTTACTTAACATAATGGGCTCCATTTGCTTCTATGTTGTGCCAAGTGGAAGGATCTGATTCATTTTAATTTTCCCTTCACATGAGATTCCTCTTCATCCACTCATCCAGTGATCAACATTGAGGCCAATTCCGTAAGTACCATGATTAATGTAAACAGTCCCCCAGGGACCACAACCACGCATGCAACTCTCCTGCATGACGAACTGCTGTTTCCCTCTTGCGATTGTTTTCTTCACTACTCACAACCTTCTTGTATAGTAGCCAGCCAAATGTATTTTCATTTCATAGAATCTTAACTTTATTTTTTTATCACTTTATGATTCAATGTTTACTTGGAGTATTTAAATATTTAGGTCATGTAACTACATTCCCTATTGAGTTTCCTAAAATTAAAACAACATTATAGGTGGAAAATGATTGTGATGTATTTGAGAATCAAATAGGTTGTATTTATGAAATATTCAAATGTACCAATCATCTATCAATTTTATTTTCTTTCTTGATCATGGCCTCTGTTTTTATTCTCACCTTTGAGGCATCATCTTCCTTTCTGTTTTATTTTTCATTCTGCCCTTATTTTCTGTTGACACATGCTTGCTACATGTAATGATTATGTTCTAATAGGGGCTTAGTACGTGTTCACAGTATATTTAATTCATGCCAACCTTTCCCCACCTCTCTGCCATGTCTCAATCTCCATTTTGTAGCAGCACAATTCATAATATCTGAATCCTGGAAGTGACCGATGAATCCATAAAGCGAAAAATGGGTAATGCTAACGTGGTATTTATGCACAATAGACTACGACTTTGCCATAAATCCAGAGAAGCTTGAGTCTCTTGCAGGAACAACAGATTCCCCTTGATATCATACTGACTCATGAAATACAAAAGACACACAGGCTTAAGCATTGCATTATTTCTTTTTACCAAGGAATGTAATATATAAACAAAGTGCAAAATAGAAGAGAAATAATTGGATGAAAAGAGATGTATCTTTCAATTCTGTTTTTTTTTTAAATTTGATATTTATTGGTACATTGTGAATACACATCATCATCACATTCAACATTGAGAGTTTGTACCAGAATAGGACACAACTTGATTCTCATTTTTTCCCTTCCCCCCACCCTGCATCCAACAACCCCCTAAATATATAATCTTTGTTTCCTTTTTTCTTTATTATTACCACATTCATTCACACTCTTTTCCTTTTTAAATATTTTATATTTCACAATATCAACTATACATACTACAACTCATTTAGAACTTCATTTTCTCATACCAGAAAAAAGATATGCTATTTGCACATCTGCGACCTATTTATTTTGTTTATGAGGACATCCTCAAGGTACATACATTTGAGTATAAATAACTCAATCTTATCATTTTTAATGGCAAAGTAACACTCCATTCTATAAAAGAACCACATCTTTATCCAATCTCCAATTGATGGACATTTTGGTTGTTGCCAAGATTTAGCAATCACAAACTGAGCTGCTATAAACACGTGTGCACATATGTCGCTGTGAAATGAATCTTTTAATTCCTTTGTGTATATACCTAGCAGAGTGATGGGCGGGTCAAGTGGGACTTCTATCCTAGCTTTTTCAGGACTCTCCAAACTGATCTCCACGTATGAGTCTACATTCCCACCAACAGTGGAGAGGATTCCCTTTTCTTCGCAGCCTCACCAACATTTGTTGCTGGCTAATTCTGAAATGGCAGCAATTCTTTATGGAGTGAGATGAAATCTCAGTGTTGTTTTCATCTGCATCTCTTGAATGATCAGTGATGTTGAGCATTCCTTCATATACTTCTTAGATGCTCTTACTTCTTCCTCTGAAAAGTATCTGTTCATTTCAGATGCCCATTTTTGAGTTGGGTCTTTAAATTTGGGTGGGCTGATTTTTTAAGCTCTTTATATATATTCTAGATAGTAGCCCTTTGTCTGAGGAACAGGTGGTAAAGATTCTTTCCCACATTGTTGGTTGCCTTTTCACTCTGTTGGTGGTTTCCTTTCCTATGCAAAGCTTTTTCATAGAATGAGATCCCATCTGTTGATTTCTTATGCCAATTCATGTATTATAGTGCTTTGTTCAAGTAGTCTTTCCGTAAGCCAATGTTTTAAATCATTTAATGCCACAAGTGCTAGGTCTCTTTCTAGGATTCCCTGGGTATCCACTCACCGTTAAGTCATTCACTCTCCTTCTCTGTTGTCAGTTGTTGAACCACTACCTGATGATTTTTCTAAAAAATTGAACTCACATTTAGGCTTCCACTTCTTCAACTTTATTTCTTTGTTTCCTCTTTCTTTCTTTCTTTCTTTCTTTCTTTATTTCTTTCTTTCTTTCTTTCTTTCTTTCTCTCTTTCTTTCTTTCTTTCTTTCTTTCTTTCTTTCTTTCTTTCTTTCTTTCTTTCTTTCTTTCTTTCTTTCTTTCTTTCTTTCTTTCTTTCTGTCTTCTTCCTTTCTGTCTGTCTTTCTTTTGAGACAGGGTCTCCATTTGTGGTTCAGGCTGGTCCTGAGCTCACTATGCAGCCCAGGCCAGCTTTCAGCTCTGCCATTCTCTTGCTTCTGCCTCCTAGTGTTGGATTACAGGCTTGAGCCACCACACCCAGCACTGTGGTATGTAGTATTGATTGCTGGTGTCCATGAGTCACCACGCCTGGCACTATTGTATGTGATTGCCTGGGATCGAACCAGGGACCTTGCACTTGCAAGTGTGGAGACAGCTGAGCTAAATATCTGACCTCTTCAACTTTCATTTCAAAATTTATCACCATTTTAATTTTTAATTGGAGAAAAGATAATATGATCCAGCTACCTAGATTGTCATAAAACTTCTACTATTCACTAATCACTTAATGTTTACTCTATTTGTGTTCTTTATATCAAGAGTACATTAATCATTTTCCAGAATGATTTTAGAATTATGCCTATACTTTAAGAATCCTCTTAAAAATCAGCGTATCTTCAATACACACCAGCATCCTGGTAAGTTAATGAGCAGTTGCCCCTGGGAAATACACTGAACGCTGTTGCACATTTAAACTTTTGGTGTTGAGTTTGAAATAGAAAATCTTGAGAGTATCAGAAACTTAAAAAAAAAAAAAAAAGTCCCAATGCATTTTACAGTCTTCTTCCTGGTTCTCCTACTCCAATATATCAATCTATTATATATCAGTTACAAATACTAGGTCAAGTTCTATACAAAAGATACTTATTTTATTCTTATATTTGTTCAAGGCTACAAATGTACATATTACAGAAAAGTTTTTTCCATGTATTCTCTGCAAATCTCCTTTTCAATTGTTTTTCATAATAAACAGTAAATATGTTTGTAGAAAATCAAATTACTCTCAAGTGATAGCTTTCATCTACAATACAGAGTTTGAACTCACATATTTTTACCCTCTTATTTTCCTTTGATTCTTATCCTGCTTTTGATAATGACTTAGCTTGGTAATGCCCATAGATTGGCATGTTGACACAAAGTATATAGGTTTAGTCCTTGTAAAGTCACCAATTTATTGTAAGTCTCAAATAAATAGTCATATAATTTTCATGATACTTTACACACATACCTGGAGTAGCAAAACATTTGATTTACCCAACTCACATAGTAGCTAAAATCAAAGGAAGTTATTCTTTCTTAGCTCTTATACTATAAACATTTTTGGTTTTTGGAGGATAATTTCCCTCCATGTTTACCTCATATCTGTGTATTTTGTCTTCAGATTTCTTTTAAAAATATTTCCTAAGTAAAGTGTTGAGGTGTTGTCTGGTATTATCAAATACAAGAAGCCTACAATGTACCTGGTGGGGAAAATGCACATGTAGTATCACATGTAAATGCACATGTAAAATTAGCATCCTTTAGGCACTGTTATCTATATGATCAATGTTAAGGAATCATATCCATGAATCATGTATGAATATAAATATAGCACAATATGTAGAGTCAAAAATGCATACACATTTCTGGAAAATAAAAACTCAAATATTTTAATACTAAATATATTGAGACATGGTGAGATTAATACAATTTTTGTGGTTACCTTTGGACTCTACACCTCCAAGAGTTGCTTAGATTTCTGGCTGTGAGCTTCCTGATATTAATTAGTACAGCAGACTGCTACTTGAGTAGCAAGTAGTAGCTGCAATCAATGCATGTATCTTTTAAATTTCTTCTCTAAAGCCAGTCATGTGGCAGGTTTTCTGAAACACACAACGTCCTTTAGGGTCCCTCAGGAAAGGGTAACACCAACTGTTGGGGAAAAAAATATCATACTGATTTACTTTTCTAGTACTATGTTTCTGAATTAACCTGTATGATATATATATTTAAATTAGTATTAAATAAAGTTTATTTAAACAGCAATACACATAAAATGATATCCTTTTCAAGATTTATGGAAACTTTTGAGCGATGTCTCATAACAACCGAACTCCATTTCCAATTTTGGAGCGATACATCTCAGTACTCCCTGTATTACTATGTACAGTGACTCAATAGTCCATAAGGTTTATAAGAAATGAAAATAGAGTATTTTTACACAAAATCCATGGATTCATGTTTCAGTTTGAAATTATTGGAGTGGAAGTATTGTATAGATTTACTATTTCAAGTTAAAGTTCAATTAATGAGTTGCTTTTACTGAATTTTTATTTTTGGTCAAAGATTCAAGAAAATTAATTGGTTTCATTTATATTTATTATTTTGCATGAACCATAAAAATGAAATTTTTCAAGTATTATTGTAAAATATATCTGTGATTTATTTATTAGCAGTATCAATTTTTAAATAATTTCTAAAATATTTTTATTAATTTTCTTTCTCCTGTTCACTTGGTACTTACAATTATACTACTATGGACTCTTAGACACTCCAAGAATGTTATTTTTTACTTTGGAAAAAGTATGAATTTGTTCTTGGTAAAAGTTAACTGAATCCTTATAATATTTCTTGAGAAATTCTGATATTCATTTAAATCCTGAAAATAAAATATTGCCTAACATTTTCAACATATGGTATTGACTAATCTCTCCCACAGTTAAGTGCATTTCACTATTATAATTAATCTGTAATAACAAAATAGTAATTTTAATTAAACAGCAATTCAGAACTGGATTATTATGCAAAGTTCTGATATTCTCTTTCACTAAGATTACAACTTTCACAAAAGAAACTATAGTCTATTACATGGGTAATAACTTAATTGTCTAGTCAGTCTTTTAGCATTTTTTGTACTTGGGAGCACTTATGTTTTGACTATATTCAAATAAACATATTTTTGACTTTATAAGAAAATATTTGATTAAATGCCTTTTGACACCTCTAATCCTTTAATAGCTTAATTCATTAGTTTTTTTATCAATAATTTGAAAATGACTGACCTTACTTTGCCTTTCACTTTATATTTTGGTGGCTAAACTTATTTTTTACCTATTTAAAACAAAATTCCTAGTTGCTCAGGCAGAACAATTACTTTATTTTCACTTCAGTAGAGCTTCTTTGTTGGAAGTTGAAACACCTGCTATGCATATATTATGTACAGAACATACCAATCATTTAGAATGAAAATTTGAATATAAATGTCAGACATAACTGAGACCTGCTTCATAATGTTCTCATGAATCACTTTCATTGTTTTACTATTTTGATCCTGTAAAAGTAGGCATAGTGATATGGATATATAAATATTTATGGAAATACAGTATATGTGTGAATGTGTACAAATCATGGGAAAATGTGACAACTAATAGTTAAAATTGATAAATATTCCCAATTATTAACGTGCTTAGACACCACACAACCATAGTTCTATAGAAGTTAGAACTCGATAGAAATTCTATGGAATTTCCAGCTCAGGGTTCTAAGCATCAAACTGCCTTCAAAGATTTGTGCATTTTTTCTAATACTCTTTACACACTACAGGGGTATGCAGATGTACTCACAAGAGTCAAATATCAAGCAAAATTGAGGCTAGAAAGAAAATAAAAAGAATATGAAATTTGACTCGCTTGCTGAAGCTTATCTTTGTATTTTTTCTAATTTTTGTTATTTGACAAATGGGGGACTGAGCAACTTGCCTATCTTTGCCAATATTCTGCAATCAGTATTTCTTTATACCATGTTTTTTTTTTCTTATTTTTATTTTCTCATTTGAAATCGAACACTTGAAAGGTGCCTCAATTTCACATGTTGATATTGGGGTGTTTAACATTTTTACATCTCTTTTGCTCAACTTTGGCAGTTCAGATGTATCTAGGGTTCTCTTCATTTCATCTCTGTTTTCCATCTATCTTATTGGAGTATAAGTTCTCAAAGTAGCTGATTATTATCATCTGAATGTCTGTTAGGTTTGTGGTGATTTTCTCTTTTTTATTCCTGATGTCATGGATATGAGTCTTTTTCTTCCTTTGCTAGCTAAGGGTTTATCAATTTTATTTACTTAAAAAAAAAACTCTTTGATTCAATGATTTTTTGGTACTCTTCCCTTAGTTTCCATTGCATTAATTTCTGCTCTAATCTTTATATTTTCCGCCCTTATTTGAGCTTCGCATTTATTTTGCTCCTCTTATTCTACTATTTTGTGGTTCAGCATCTGATAGTTTATTTGTGCTCACTGTGTTTTCCTGGTGTGGGCATTCACTGCTATGAACTTCCCTGGTAGAACTGCTTCCATTGTATCCCATAAATTCCTATATGTTGTATTGACATTATCATTTAATTGTAGAAACTGTTTAATTTCTTCTGTGACCCATTGGTTGCTAGGGGTAGTGTTCTTTGATTTCCATGTGTTTGTGAAGTTCTTGGAATTCCTTTGGTCATTGATCTCCAGTTTCCAGGGTCTGTGGCCTGACAAAGGATAAGTTCAGTTCCTTTGCATTTACTTAGATCTGTTCTATGAACTAGTATGTGGTTTATTTTGGAAAATGACCCATAAGCAACTAGAAAGAATATTCAAAAAGTATATTCTCACTTTGTGGGGTAAAATACAGTGTAGACATCTATTAAGTCCCTTTGTGTAAAAGTTTGATTCAGTTCAAGTATTTCATTATTGATGTCAATCTGTCTAACTGTGACAGTTCAATATTGAAGTCCCCTTCTACTATTGTATTAGTGATTATCTGGCTTTTCATGTCCATTAATATTTTTATATGTAGGTGTAGTAGAATATGGT
>PVIR01031336.1:0-19516 GCA_004026965.1 Petromus typicus
GAATATAACCACACCAGGATGAACTGTCGTCACAAGATACTGTCTGTCTCTGGGCTCAAATTCCAAAGAAGACAACTACCAAGTTTTGTTCTCAGGGTGCATTAATTTCCCCCTAACACTTACTACTCTGGTAAATGTCTACATTTCCCGAGTTCCCTTTTCTTCCTGGAGAAAGGGTTTGGCAGCACCTGAACTCCACAAGGTTAGCAGGCCACTGACCTCTGAGGGTCTTATCTGTAAGTCTTTCCCCTTGTTCGTCTATTTCAATTCATCTCAGCAAACCTTCACTCCCACACCTCCAATGGCGGCCCACCCCGCTGGAAGCAGTCTCTAAGGATTTCCACAATCTTCCTCACCTTCTGAAATCGCCTTCTGTACCACAGAAATGTAAACCAGAGGATCCTCTGATCCCATTAGGAAAGAGACAACCGTCCCAGGCAGAATTCCTATGGACAGGATGCTGTCAAGAGACACAGGATTCTTGCTACTGCCAATGCTAAGCCAAAATAACCACTTCACACTGAAATGCAGGTTAGATCACTCAATTAGTGGGAAAATTTGGAAGAAAAGTGGTCGGACGATGGAAGCTAAAGGAAGAGAAGCTGGTTAAAACTAAAAAAAAAAAAAAAAAAAAACAAAACAGCATGGAGGAGAGAGAAGTATCTTTGCTGTGATAAACACAATCACTACCTTCTCCAGAGGGCCAGGCCCAGCTGGTGCTCCCTGCCACTGTCTGCAGACAACAAGCAGGAAGTCCTTGTTGTTGGAGAATAATGTTGTCAGTAAATAGTGACAAAAAACAAAAGGTTAACAAGGTTAACAGGGCATTTTACCACAAAGATAAACTACAAATCCTGAAAAGAGATTTCTTTTTCAAGACAAACTACAGGTTATGATGGCCGCAGGGGCACACACCAAGTTTCTGGAAGGGGCGGTTTTGTGATGTACTGTACAACTGGCTCTCCATAGCATTTCCATTGGCCATCGTCGGCCATTTTCCTAAACACGTTCCTAGACGTCTCTCACCCTCTTGCCCTCAGATAACTCTTCTGGAAGGACCGGCGGCCATCTCTGCCAGATTTCTCTCATTCAGCTGTTTGCTCACCCCAACATCAGTGCTCATTTGTCAAATAATTTAAGCAACTCCGCAATACCACTTTAATTAACTTCCAGGAAATCTACATATTTTATGAAGTTTGAAAATCTGCTTTTGTAATGAAATGAAAATATGTTTGGATTCCCTTACATTGCAGTTTCTGACTTGAGCATACAATTTTCAATGCCACGCCCTTACCAGGCAAAAATAGGTATTACCTTTGTTCAGTGGGGGAAGATTTATAAAAAGAACTCCTGTCCAATATTTCCATTAAAATATCTTTAAAAAGTAGATTAGATGATCCCTATGACATAGATAAGATCGCTAAAGCCCAGAAGGTTTAGAAATCTGTACATTTTTTCTGAAATTTTGGTCTCTTTCAAATGTGTCCACCTAACATTTAATATTTTTTTCATAAAACATTCGTATGAAGCAAAAACTCATTTACAGATGAAGAAAATGATAGTCGAAGTAGAAAAAAAAATTTCTCTAAGTATAAATTATAGGTGTATGCATGACTGTACGTATAGGTGCATATATAAATTAGTTTTCCCACAATACTTAGCCTTCCTAAGTCAACCCTTCACTGAATCAGATTCTGAAAAAAGTCTAAACTTCCTGTATAATTTTAATAGACAAATGATTACCATCTCACCTGAGGCACCTAGGGTGTCCCTTTCACAACAGCCGCTTTCCACAACCCACTCCACACTCAAACCAGAATATCGGAGGGTAGGATCTAGGAATCAGAATTGTAATAAGTTTCCCAGATGTTTTCATTCACACTAAACTCTGAAGTTGCAGCCTGCAACGCAATTTAAAAAATGCCAGGTGATTTGTAATTCTAAGTAGGCAAAGTCAGGCCATCTCTTTTCAAACTCTGGACGTATTTAAAGGAAGTTGACTAATCTATTAATCAGACGTTTATTATTACAATTCATCAATGACACAGCATGAGAGTTATATAACAGTTGGCAATGGGGAGAAGAATATAGCCATACTGCAGTGCTTAGAATATAGAAAACACTAGAGATCTAAAGTAGAGCCCTGCACAGTGGTGGCGAACCTATGGCACATGCTGAGACCAACTGTTATCACTGAAAGCTTTAAATTCTATCATCACTGCCCTAGGATCTTAATATGATACACTTCCGGTCTCCTAGACGTTCACATCAGAGTACATGGTGGTCTATTTATAGATCAGAGCGGTACATACTCTGGGCAGTACACAGGTCAGGAAAACTGCTCACAACATTAACTCTTCTTACACAGATCATGTCTCCAAGTGCGTTGGTCTCAGGACAAATTGCAAGCTAGCACCCAAGCTAGGGTCGTCACCCCTCCTATAACAGTGATTCTTTGTACGGCAACATTATACCCCCAAAAGAAATAATACCTCATTCTGCCTGATTTTGGTCAAGTTGTTTTTTTGGTTTTTTTTTTCCTGCACAAGCAACACACTAGCATGAGTTGTATTTAGTTCTTTTATGGATTTCCTTTTCTGAATGCCACTCAATTTTCTAGATAACTTTCTTATCAGCATCCTGTCGTGCCTTTCTTCAGCCTTCCCAGCTGAACTCTCATGCTTTTCACTAGGACGACTTAAGTGCTTTCCCCAGGCCCACTGAGCACATTTTGAAGCGCTAGTCCTGTAAAGTGGTTAAGAAGAGTCAGTCCATTTAGGATTCAGGCAAAAAGGAACGAGGAGCAGGGGATGAGCTGTGGCTCCTGCCTTACTAACTGCACTGTAATTTGGACGCTGTTTATTTAGCAAAAACAACTCCCCAACTGTAGAAAGACACTGTAAGATGTGACAGTTAGCTCCTGTTTCCAAAACGAAAATGCTGTAAAGAGTTTGTTTCTAAACTTTTATAGAACTGTCTATCAATAAATGACTGATTATATCTTTCAGATTTACTTATAACTAACTTCTCCCTTTGACAGGTATTTTTCAAACAGAATCTATTTTTATATTTTAAAAAATATAAAGTATATCAAATATAAAGTATTAATATAAATATAAATCAAAGAATTGTCTCACCATGGTCAGTAATCTCTGGAAAAACTAGCTAACTAAAACACATAGTAAAAGTTGGAAACAACTTTTTTCTGACATTGTGCCCCTAAGTACAACAAAATCCACGGTAAAATGGCATAAACATACTCAAAGGAAATTCTCATGAGGTCAGTAAGAAAATAGGATAATACCTCCATTATCAAAACTACTCACGAAACATTCTTATTTGACTTAAATTTTCCTATTTTAATAGTTCACATGTTACTAAAAACCAGGTGCTTCAAGGAACAGTGACTGCCTAAAGTCTGCTTTAAAAAAAAAAGGCCTCATAAACTGTTGATTTCTCAGCACACCTTCGCTCTGAAATTCTGCTGGGCAAACTTCACCACTCAGTGCAATGAATGAGGACTGTGGCTGGATGACCTCTGAAATAAGCCCATTTTATGAGGTCATCCCTAGAAGCAACTACCTGGAGATGTATGTTGTAACAGTTCAATCAGGAGCAAAAGATAAACAGAGGGCTTGGAACTAAAGCTTAGTGTCAGAAACCAAGTTTACCCCTGGAGAAATTCAGGGTTCAGTCCTCAGCACCATTCATTCACTAACTTAATTCATTACGTAGATAAAATTGACACAGTATTTTCCTCACATTAAAATTTGCAGGAAACACAAATTTATTCTCCACTTAGAATATAGACTGAGAATATTAAAAGATGATCATACTTGTCCAAACTTAAGTAATGAGAGAGATTAAAGTCAGTTTATTCTTTTTGCACTTATTATTTGAAGGTAGAAAAGGATTTTTTGTTGTTTTTTGGTTGTTTTGTTTCTTTCTTTTTTTGTTTTTTTGTTGGTATCAGGGATCAAACTCAGGACCTTGTGCTTATAAGGCAGATACCAGAACCACTGAGCTAAAACCCTGGCCCTTTCATTTTTATTTTTTCAAATACAGACCATAATTTCAAAGCTGTTCCTAAAGTTTGCACTATACTGATCCTGGGAATAATTGGTTATTTTTGGTTGACAGTGACTAAAAAATATGTATCTAGGACTGAAGTTGAATGGGGGAATTCTAAATAGTGAAGCTATCTTAATGTGACATGAAAGAAAGAGAAAGTATTGGAAAAAAAAATAACAGAAACAAAAAATCTATATTCAAAATGAAAATTCACCAACTTAACGACCTTTTTTTTCCATCCATGTTGCCTGAAATCAGTTTCCTTACAACAAATCTCAGGCCAAACGCTCTGACTTCCTGTAAAATGACAAAGAGGATCTGAATTCAAAGGCTTCAGGTGGAGAGGATAAAAAGCAACTTCCGCAGGACCGTGGACTGCCACAGGCTCCTCCCTCCCGGCTGTGAGGGACTGGTCCTCCCAGACGGAAGACCCCAGAAGACTCACTCAGAGGAGCATTTCTTAAGTGGACCTATTAATCCATTTTGATCCTTTGAAATGCTTAGAATAAAAATAAAAAGCCATTTTCTTTGTGTCCATGTAATTTGCCAAATAAGCTGAGGATGCTGACTCCACGGAGCACCACGTCAGTCTGTCAGAGTAAAGCACTGCCCCAAATAGTCTTACTGTGACTTCAAACGTCCATTAGGTTTCTTGAAGTGGATTGTACCTGGAGAGCAGGAAGCCCCACAGACATCACGTAGCTATTCAGTTACTCAAATAGATTTCAGCAGATGCATAATTTTTATTAAAATCCCACTAACCCAAGCCCAGAAGCATCTTGCATAAAATTATTTCAATATTCACACACAGATCTGTAAGATGGAAAGGCTTTCTCTAAATTTTTAAATAGACACCGAGGGAGAAAAACCTATAAAATTCAAATAACTTAGAGACAGAGGAAGGGAAAAAGAGAACAGTAATGATGGGAAAATGTTTCAAGATGAATAAATCTGAGCAACTTCAAGATTGGCCAAGGAAAATGAGAAGTTACAGTCAGACACAAACTCTTTCACGTGACCGAGGTGTATTGTAAAGACACAGGTTTCTTTAGAAACCTGAGCCCACATTACTTCACATTATCCAAGGCTCTTGGTCCGTTATCGTGTGTTTCTACTGTCTTTTGGTCTTTACAGATTATTTTCTAGTGATATGTGAACAGCGATGTATCTCACCTCCTTTTATTCCACAAGGCCGAACATTCTGCTTTGCCCCATGAGTCATTATAATATCACACAGATACCAACCACTACACAAGAGTCAATGCACTTTAAAATATCAGTCTATATATCTATGCATAGTAAAAGAACACATGATTCTTGAGGTCACATCAGTAGGATTCCTAGAGTTAACGAGTTCGGAGTTTGAAGAGCTGACTCAAGAAATGGAGGACAGTAAACATTTCTTGGCTTTTTCATTTGATATGACAACCCAAAGCGTGAAGTCAGGAAAGAGCTCCAAAAGCCAACTCATCTGAATTCCTAGTGGAGAAATTTCACCCTATCAAAGTCTCCAACCTTCTCTATAAACAGAAAGAAACAATGTTCTGGGGAAGTGGTGTTTACAGACACAGAGGTGAGAAGTCATCAGCCTTTCGGGGACACTCCTCATTTTCCCCCATTAAAGTTACTAGCATGTCTGACACTTCAGTTTCCTAAGTTACAAAGATAACAACCTGCACTACAAACATAAGCGCTTTCATTTCCAAAGAGACATTAGATAACCTAATTATAGACTAATCGCCAGGAACATGTGAGGTCCTCACACTGGACATACGAGCAATCCTTGTTACACACAGAACTGTGACAGAAGTCAGCACCGTGGTGCACACCTGTAATCCCAGCATCCTGGGAGGCTGAGGCAGGAGGATCACAAGTTCAAGCCCAGCCTGTGCAATTTAGCGATTTAGCAAGACCCTGTCTCAAAATAAAAGTTGAAAAAGAACTGAAAATGTAGCTCAGTGCAAAGGTCTTATGTTCAGTTCTCAGTACTACGGAAGAAATACATTGATAGGCCAATTTACAACGAGGTAATGATACCATAAATGTGTTCGGCATGTGGAATTCTTCACTAAGGACTCTGCACAACTTCCCCACCCATTTGAATACAGTGGACCCTCCAGTTTCAACCAGCCTGACACACAAACATGGGTTACGATCGGAATTTTAGTTTTAACTTACGACCAAGGTGTCTAGTTATAACTTGAATACCGACCGTTTGTGCTTCCAGATGGTCGCGGGTATAGATAACTCTTCGAAAGTTTCGGAAGGAATATGACAGCGTCCTATCCTGTGAGAAGCTGAGAAACCTGGGCTACTGACTCTGAACACACTGAGGTCTGTCTGCAAGGAGAAGGCAGTGTACAAGAGCCTGAGTCTTCAACAGACCAACTTAAGTTACAACCAGCCGACATGAACAAATTAAGTCCGTAAGTCAAGGGTCTACTGTAATCATAGTTTTAAATATGAAATACAATGTGAAGTAAAGAAAACAGACTCTCCGACTATTAAAATACAAAATTTTATCAAAGTCTGAGACACTGTTTACTCAATCGACATGGGTTTTCCAGCATCGTAAAGGATGACTTTAGGATCCAAGTACTTCATCCTATTCAAAATGTCCAGCTAGGCCACCCAGTACAGAAGCCAGTAGTGATGTTCATCATCTGAAATAGGGCACATCACCCAAGAGATATGCTCAAGTATAAAACATGTATCAGCTATATAGACAGTGCATAAGGCAAAGTGTTCATTGTCTCAAATTTTTATTCCACTACATATTGAGATGATATGCCCAGTGCTTTAAAAAAAAAAAAAAAATCAGCATTTAATAGTATGTTATATCTGTTTCGTTTGATTTATGGAGCTACCAGAAAAACGTGAAAATATTTATCCTGGGGCCAGGGATTTAGCTCAGTGGCTCCAACGCCTGTCTTGCAAGTGAAAGGGCCCAGGTTCAATCCCGGGTAACCACATAACAATACTGGGCGTGGAGACTCACACCCAACAGCAACCACTACCACATACTACAGTGCTGAGCATGGTGGCTCACGCCTGTAATCCCAGCACTCGGAAGGCAAAGGCAGGAGGATTTCTGTGATGTGAGTTTGAGGCTGAGCTCAGGACCAGCCTAAACTACAAAGCGAGACCCTGTCTCAAAAAAACCTAAAAAAAAAAAAAAAATTATATATATATATTTATCCTGGGTGTTTTGTTTTTTTGAGACAGGGTCTCGCTTTGTAGTTCAGGCTGAACTCAGCCTTGAACTCACAGTAATCCTCCTGCCTCTGCCTCCCGAGTGCTGGGATTACAGGTGTGAGCCACCACGCCTGGCACTGTGGTGTGTGGTTCTGATTGCTGGTGGGCCTGAGTCTCCATGCCCAGCACTGTTGTATGTGGTTGCCAGGGATCAAACCCAGATCCTTGCACTTGCAAGGCAGGCATCAGAACCATTGAGCTAAATCCCCGGCCCATATCCTATTATATTTCTATGGAGCAGCAGTTATCTATAATGTTTACAGGACTGTTATCATGAAAGCCACTGGGTGACACTGTTTCTCCATTGAAATGATAAAACCAAAGCAATTTCCTGCCAGGGAAAAATCACACAGACACATACAAGCACATATATCTACACTGACGCTCCAATGGCAAATTGTGGCCCTGATCACTACTCCTTTGAGAATGGAAGGGCGTGAGTATCCTTATGTACCTATATTCATTGTCAAATGCAGGCTCTACTCGGAAACTAACAACCACCTACAGGCTCCTTAATATTAAATGACAGTTGCAATAAAATCACACCTGCATAAGTTATTTGATTTGTGTCTTTTCCCAAATAGATTTCTGTTCTTTAAACAGCAATGATCTTCTTGACCACCTTTGACTTACATTCTAATGGATTTCTAAAGAAACCAGGAAAACAACTTGTGTGAACACAAATAAGCCATTATTTTTGCTAACAAAGAAATAGTTTACACGATGAAGGATCATTTCTTTGAAATCCCAACATCTTGATATCTCTACGATGAAAAGCTGAAATGGAAAAATATCAGTATTTAACCTCCACTGAACACTTCTGTGTAGCGAGACAGAGAATTCACCAAGCGAGGCTCTTCACTACAACCCAGATTCACAACAGGGCAAAGTCGAGGACATGACGGCCCAGTGGCCGTCAGGTACTATCTCATTCACTGGGACGGCTGGGAAAAGCTTTCTGTTCTCTGTTCTTCTGATGACTCAGTCTCCAAATTGTGAATGAGAGTTCAGAACGTGTGGAGTCACAAGCAGCATCTGCACCTAAAACTGGCTGCCCAACTCCTTCTTCTGCCCCTGCTACCACCAGCCTCCTCTAGTTCAGCAGGGGCTGGACCACAGCCCTTTTACCTGGGACCTCTCCCTCAGTTTCACTCATTAAGTCTACTGACAGCCTAGCACAGAATTAAATAGTGTTGCTCCCAGCTACTTCCAGTCAAAAATTTCCTGCAGATATTAAAATATTCAATGGGTTCTCCTCAGAAATTTAATATTTTTTTATCTTTACTTCAGAACACACTACAAATTATCTCACACACACACACACACACACACACACACACACACACACACCTCTTCATGTCTTCCAATGTAAAGTTGCTCAAAATGCAAATAGTGAATCACACATGTAACCAGTCTGTATTTGATGCCATAAACATTTCCTCCCAAAGATGAACAAATTATGGTTGGGATATAACTGTAGAGGAGAGAGCTGGGTGGGTTCCGGATGAAGGTTAAAAATGTGCTCTGAGATACTCTCTGTACATTTCTCTACCCATTCCTTTAGATATTTTACTGTGACTTCCCCTTTTTTAATATGTTCATGCCTCATTACCCTAACGAGGTGCTGAGCCCCAGAGAACCAGATGTGATGTCCCGCCTGTGTGTAATCGGCCTATGATATTGAGCACAAGGCCGAATGCCCAGCAAAAGATGTCGGTTCTACACTGGACAGGATGACTGATCAGAGGGGCTTCGTGGAGGATGTGAACCACAGGTAGCTGCTTCTTTTAAAACAGCACCATATTCGCAATGAGTATGTAGAGCCGGCTAATACTGAAGACCACTGTCATGTACTGGCTCTTCCTCTGGACTAACCTCCTAAGCAAATCCCTCAGGCTCTTCTTTCTCCTCACCGAATGTATCTGTGCACTGAACATTTGAGAACAGCATGAACGTACACTCTCAGTTCAAAGTGAATGCAATTCCTCAGGCTAGCTTTATTTTTAAAAAAAACTAAAAAGTTCCCCATAAAAGAGTTTGATAACCATCTACATAAACGAATAATATTCACTGGAATATTAACAGAGCACATCTTTCCCACAAGATGAGGAAGTTTGGGGGACTTTTTGAGCTTCTTCAGAATTATGCGATAGAAATTCACTAAAGACATGTATGTCGAATTGAAGCATATCTGAGCTTTCCATATGTATTTGAGGATTTTTTTTTACAAGATATGATTGTAAATATCACAGAGAAAGGAGGAAGAAGGAAGATTCCACGGATCAAGACACACACAGGAACTAAGAAAGCAGGTCATCGTGAACATGTAAAGTTAGGTATCATTTTATAAAGCTAAAGAAACATTCCCAAAACCTAGTCAAAGGTAAGGCTTCAGCATTTCAAAAATCTCTTAGGATCTCATAGGATACAGTAGGGCTCACCTTTGTATATCCAAGAGGATCCGCTGCTCGTAACATTTTCTAAAAAATACAATTCTCACCCTAATCCCGAAAGAAACTCATTCTTCTCAGACATATTCACACAAGCTTTCAACGGAGTCACTGAGGTCGTCCTCGGATGTTACTGACACAAACCATATCAACTGAAAGTCTTTAAAAAAAAAATCTTAAAATATAACACATAGGCAGATTGCTAACTCTGAGCTCCATAAGCATACTGCCTTAACATAATAAATGAGAAACTACTCAAAACAGAAGTAAAATCAGATTTGTTCAGGCTTTTATTACACTAACGTCTTGAAGAGCTCATTCTCAAGGCTGAGTTTCCTCATATAACAAATTCACCCAAATGTTGCTATAGATATAATGAATGTTTCTTCACCCTATGTCACACCGCCTTCCTGGCCTGCAACCCCTCCCCCCAGACTTTTCAAAATGTATTTCATACACAGAGGCAGTGTTCTGGTTGTTTATTTAATTAACATGACAGCCCAGCATACACAGTATTTCTTTCAGGTCTACAGTTTTAACTTTTTACATTTCGGACTCAATACAGAAAGAGTAGTTAGTTTTTTATGGGGAACTTTTTAGTTTTTCAGTCCTTCCAACCTCTGTAAATTTATATAGATTCACTGACTATTTCTGTCAGTTAAAGCAGTTTTTCAGTATTCACAAAATCCAATTGCAATTTTAAAATCACCGAAAAACAAAACCTTCTTTTCCTTCACCTTTCCCAGGGGATAAGAAAATCTTGTTTTCCTTTTTCAGTATTTTCAGAAGTTGACATTACTTAATTTTAATTCTGTCACCAAATCATAAATAATCAATATTGCTCTTTGTATCACAAGTAATACTACTGAAATGTGACAGAGCATCAATTTAACCAGAATTCAACATTATTTTGGAAATTTATTCGACTTGAGAAAAATGTATTATATTGAAGTGACTTGGGAAGTTAAAGGGTCATCTTTGTATTTAGAAGAAATATTTCTGTGCTATCTTTTAAAATCAAGTTACACATTTTTAATAATAAAATAACAATGTCCACTCTATGCCTGCCTCTCAAAGCCTTCCATCAAAGTTCACGCCCATTTCTTCTATTTTTGCTTTGCTGTTTGCCTCGCTGCTTGAAAATTTCTCTGCCACATCAGGGATGAAAAATGATTCTTTTTCTGATAACCAGCTCAAAATTAACTTAGACTCTATAACTGTGCATTCGCATAGAATGTTTGGGCTCTTAGGAAAATAGTCATAGGAACCGTCCTGGTTTTTAATGACATAAGATCCAGCATCCAATGTACATTTCTGGCTCGTGTCATAGCCGTTACCAAAGAACTGTGTCATTAAATGACTCAAATCCATTAATGGAGAGTTATATGCCTGTATTTATTTTGTGTAAGACTATAGATAAAATATGCAATGCTTCAAGTGTAACTGTAAAATAAAATTGCACATCTTGGAATCTTTCAAAAGTGAACCCCTAAATCGTCACAGTAATTAAAGGAGAGTAAGTAACCAACTCTATTCCTTTATGTAGAAAGAGACTAGACACACCCTTGGCATAGCTGCCAAATGTTAGAAATTAAATAACTAAAATTTTATGCAAATGACATATTATTAATCATGCATAATGTCCAGTAGTTTATGCAATTCTATAACCCTCTGCATATTCCAGTATTTACAGAAGTACAGGGGCAACTTGAGAGAAATACAGCTGCTCTCAGATGTGAAAATCCACTGAGAAAGGCAGAGACCTCTTAGGAGAGCATGGCCAGCCTAAAAAGTACAGTCAGACGCATTCAGCCACAGCGTCAGACCGCAGGTGCTGCCAGGAGAGACTAAAGGAGATGCTCTGAACTCTCTTTTGAACTCAGCAGACGCTTTCACTCACATTCAGACACACCCAGGGCTTGATTAATTTTTATGATCAAAGACTGGATCTATTTTCTCCTTTATTTGCTTGAAACCATCGGCGCAACACTCAGCTGTACAAGTTATCAAACAACTAGTCTTAGTTTCTCCAGATGTAAGTTTTCTGGAAGGGGAGGCAGAGACATACCTGTCACTTGGTTTGTCTTACGAGAATTTTACCATGTATTCTCTTAGCCCTTCTAGAACTAAGAGTCACTGACCAGAGAGAACTCATACACAAGTAGTCACTGTCATCCATACGGAAAGGGAAGGCTGAAATCCTCTCACCTTTAAAGCTCACAATGAACAACATCCAAAAAAAAAAAAAATCAATAATTTCTCAAGAGGTCTGCTTCAAATCAACTTGCTGCCTAAGACCATTGCCTTGGAAAAGGACGCTCTTCCAGAAATAGAAGGAATCTGGTAGCATTGTGGGGAGTGTTAGATATTCGTTTTATAATTATTTTGATTCTTCATAAAGTATGCAAATGACGGTGGTACACTTTGCACCCTTAACCACAAGTGTGTTTCCTTATGATAAAACAGATAAGCCCTTTACTACACAGCTCCTGAACTTTTCTCACAGTTAGCTAACATAGGAGATATTGCCCTGTCTTACGAGGTACAATCACATACTAGTTCCCACCCACTACCCACAATGAAGCTGACCGCAGCTTGAATAGGTGATACATAAAAAAATAATGCTCGAGTACCCACCCACCCACCATGCCTGCCTTAAAACTTTCAAGGATTTAGATTTTTGCTAAACATAATCTCGTCTTTCTATGGACCCTACAACACAGTCTCTAGTTTTAGTACACTACTCATAAATACAGCCTTTAAGAAAAGGTAAGCCAAGAAAATGACTGAAATAGATTACACACATGAATTCTTCAACCGCATTTATCAGCAAAACATTTTTAAAGGCCACGCTGAGTTATTTTCTTGCAAGTTTTCAGATTATTGCTACTGTTCATGTAGTAATTTAAACCAGCGAGCGCCAATAAAAATCTGCGGGTTATTTAACATGGCTGGTTAATTAATCTAAATACTCTTATCTTAAATTCACTCTTAACTCCCTCAAATGTTAATATGAAATTTCAGAGGCTAAATGACATTAACTTGGAGTCAAGTTATTTCAAATCCAGATTTTTCTTAGAAATTAGGGTTCAGTGTTTGCCTAAACACACATGCATGTCACTACATGTTGAAGAATTATTCTAAATACATTTAAACCAGTGGCATTTTTGTTTAAAAGACATTTTCTCCCAGAATCTTGGAAAGAAATTACATTATGTTTCTATCCTTATTGGCCTACCTTCAAGGAGATAACTTTACTTTCATGATCTCTAAATTTCTATTACAACTAAGGGCCAGTGGCCTGCTTTTTTCTTTTTCTCTTAGAGTAAGCTTAAACCCAAGAAATGTGTTTTATCTAAACAAGAAGCTAAATACGAACATTTCTTCTAAAACAAACACAGAGATTGTGATGCTGTCGTTCCACACCGCTAAATAATGTCAAACAACCACAAATCTATGTAATCAACCCTTATTTGGTAAAAAAAAAAAAAAAAAAAAAAACTGACCACCCACACCATACGGTGGCCGCTATTTCTTTAAAAAGTCTGCACACCAAAGAACCTCAAAAGAAAATGGTTTCTATACCTTAGAATATTCTTGCACATCCTGAGGTTGTCCTAAGGGTGCCACAGACAGGCATGACTTCAAAAGGGGCAAAGTGTAAATTTCCATTTTCTCTCCATTCCCAAGCTTCCTTTCGTGTAGTGTCAAATCTTCAAGAACTGAAGATGTAATTTGTGTATGAAGTACATTTTGTTCTTTTATGCCATTTGTAGCAACTATTCTATGGTCTTGAAACAGTCACGGATAATAAGGAGATTCATCATCAAAACCCACCAAACTTGTGCTTATACTTCCACTGTCCACTGTAGAGTCTGAGACCTCATTTCTGAAAGAGATCGCTCAGAAATGTTCTTCCGAATATTGTTTCTTGTAAAACCCGAAAAAGTCCATTTGCATTTTTAAACGTCCACCTAATATTGTGTAAACGCTCCAGAGAATTTTTTTTTTTTTTTTGGTTTTTAGCGGTCAGTGACAGTACAGTTTACATTTGGAGACACTCTGCAGTTCAGGCGTGTAAGTCCCCAGTTTGAAGCGTGTGTGTAGAACACAGAACACTGGCACGGAGCAGTGAGAGTCAGTTGATCATATTTAAAAACCAGTGGACACTGGTCACTACTTTATAGTATTTTTACATTTCCAAGTAAAAGTTAACTGCAAAACCAAAAAGTGCGAATCACAGCTGCAACTCCAAGTATGCCTCGCTTCATGGTCCACTCTCTACATGGTTTTTATGTTCGCTAACCACTTTATAAGAAATTTTATTTAAAAAGAGAAATCTAGGAAAATTTGTGTGTGTGTGTGTGTGTGTGTGTGTGTTTGTGTGTGTATGGTGGGGGGGTTGCTCATTGCTTAAAAGCGAAGCCCGATGCTCCCACGCGCTCCGGCCACGGGAGGAGAGCGCGGCCGCGCACCAGGTGCGGCCCGTCGGGCAAGCCGGCCCCGCCGCGGAGCCCGCGCGAGCGCCCGGAGCCGCGTCCCGCTCGGCGTGTCCGGCGTTCAGGTCCCGGAACCCTCCGAGAGATGAGCCCGAGCCCGCCCGCCGCCCCGGCGTCCTCCCGCGCCTCCTGCGCCGCTTACCTGCTCCCGGGGGATGCAGGGCAGCGAGGTCCTGCGGTGCGACTTGCCGCCGCAGCCCGACATCTCGGCGGACGCCACGGAGCTGGAGCGCCGCCGCCTCCGGACCGCCGGGCTGTCTTGCTGGGTCCCGGGCCGCTGGGACCCCCGACGCTCCCTCGGAGCCGCCCCCGGAGACCGCGGCGGGCTCTGCGCGGCGCGCCCGGCCAGGAGCAGCCCCGGCACGCCGGCCAGGTGAGGCGTCCGCGCGGCCGCGAGGCGCTCCAGGGAGCCGAGGGCCGCGGTGCGGAGCGCGCTAGTCCAGGCGACCATGAGGGCGCCCGGCCTGCGCCCGCGCCCCAGCCATGTCGCGGCGGCCAGGCAGCCGAGCAGCAGCCCCGCGGCTGGCAGCGACAGCGGGCGCCCCTCCCCGGCGCCCAGCCCGAGCCGCGCGAGCGCGTCCCCCCCGCAGCAGGCGGCCAGCAGCGCGACGGCCAGCGGCAGGCGCACCCCGGCGCGCCGGAGGGACCAGCCCATCCAGGAGCGGACACCCCGGAGACTGCCGAGCGGCGCCCGCGGCTGCAGCCAGGGCCCGGGCCGCGCGCCGCCCCGAGCGCCGGGGAAGACGCCCCCTTCGGCCCCCGGGGCCGCTTCCTCCGCCCCCGCCCCCGCCCCCGCCCCCTGCGCCGCCGCCGCCGCCTCCCGACTCGGCCCCGGCTCCGGGCCGCTCTCCGCGCCGACCATCCGCTCCAGCGCCGCCAGCAGCGAGGACTGCGGGCGGGCGCCCGGCGCCGGGGAAAGTTTCTGCGAGCGCCGGAGCGGCTGCAGCGCCGGGGCTCCCCGCGGCCAAGTGGGGCGCGCACGGCTCACCCCGCCCCGCTCCGTTCCGGCCCGTCCCCTTCTCCGGCGGCGTCCGCCCGCACTGGCGTGGCGCGACCTCCACGCCGGGTCCCCCCTGGGGGGCGCCCCGAGCCCAGCGCTAGCTCGTCCCGACCCCCCGCTCCGGATCGCGCCTCGCCCCGGGCCCAGCGTCCGCTGAAAAGTTTCCGCTTTCGAGTAACTCTGGCGGCAACGCTGGACGATCCGGAGACTGAGTGAAAAGCTGGCACCGGCGAGCTCGGACGGGTCCCCGCCCCCACCACCCCCGGCCTCGGGGTGGCCTCGGGGTCTCCCCACCGCGCGAGTCTAAGCGGCCGCGGCCGCTGCGGGAGCCGGAGGCGCGGGGCGAGTCGGGGCCATCGCGCCGGCCGCGGCGCCTCCCTCCCCGCCGCTCGCGCTAGCGCTCGCTCGCTCTCCGCCGCCGGCCCTGCCCCGAGCAGCCCCAGGACGCCGATCGCTGCTCCCCGGGCCACCGCGCAGAGCCTCCCCCGCGTCCGTCGCTCCAGCTCATGGCACGGGGCGGACCAGAGGGACCGAGGCTGGGAAATAACAAGTTCCCGTGTCCCGTCGGAGAGGAGCGGCGGCGGCGGAGGACGAGAGAGCAGGGCGCGGGCTGGGGATGGAAGCAGGCGGGGAGGCTGGGCGACGGCAGAGTGAGGTTTGCACGCGCGCGCACACACGCGCGCACACGCCCTGCTTTTACTACGGAGTTGGTGGGGATTTGTACTTATGCAAAAGGGAAACGAGTAAAGGCGAGTGCTTGAAACCGAGTAAACCGGGCGCGTGGAGAGGTCGGCAGTTCCGCTTTCTTTAAGGCGACTCCCAGCGCGGCGCTCCCGCCGAGCCCCGACCAGCCCCGCCCCTCTCCGGAGGAGGCCCCGCCCACCCCCTTCCCGGCCCCGCCCCGCGGCTCCAGCGCGCCCACCTCTCCCCTCCAGGCACCGGAGCTGCACCCTCCGGGCTGAGAGCCGACCTGAGTCCTTGCTGCTGTCCTTGGAAATGACACCCACATCCAGGGTCCGGGGGATTTCTAGACGCTCCCAAGTTCCCAAGTCAAGTAATGCGTTGGTTACTCCGGCTGGAAGATCTGTTGGATCAGACGATGGGAGAATCTCAGATTTATCTAAACCACGAATAAAAGAGAAGGAGGACCCGCCTCATTGTACTTTAAGTTCTAACTTTTCAAAAATCCAGAATATGAGAATCAACAGTTGTTGACTATGCATCATAAAAATCGCTCCGAGGAGACCATATGTCCAACGTGTCCGTGTCACCTGCAATGAAGAAGCTTATGAGGAAAAAGAAAAAAAATCAATAGTTAGGAAATGATCACATGTACTGTAGCGAGAAGTATTTGAGAAGCTTAACAAACACCATTGATGCAGTTGAAAAAAAAGTCAGTGTGTTTAATGGATTAAAAGAAAACCTCCAATATTCCTGGCGAGGTGGTTTCCCGTTTTAATAGGACTATCTTAGATGTCACTTGCTCTTGATAATCCTATTGATAGACCATTGTGTGTTAATTAGCTGGACGTTCCAGGTGAAGGTATATGCACAGCCTGGAGTACCTGGTAATGGCTTGAATATGCCTTTGCCTTGTATGTGTGGAGATGAGGTGATAAAAGTGTCCAGAGCACGTGTGGGAATGAAATGATCATGGGGGGAGGGGAGAAGACGGCTCAGGTCAGACAGCGTCTTAGGACAGAGCTTCCACTATTTGTCGAAAGCAAATAGTAACGTTAATGGAGGACCTGAATGGGTAGAAGATGTGACGGTCCCGTGTCCCTCTGTCACATGCCCAGGACCGTGCTGCCACACAGGAGAACAAGTTGGGCAGCTCATCAGTAGCAAGGGGTACCATCTGTCCCCGAATTAAGGGAACAGGAGCAGCGATTTCTTTGCCAAAGACAAATGAACCCCCTCGCATGCACGCATACTGTCATGTTTCCTTTTTAGACACGGGATTCGTGTGCCAGATCCCACCCGGGACCCTCCTGAGTGAAAAGCCGTGTCTGGAAAACCACGCTCACCCTGCCGTATCAAAAATGGCACGTGAAATTGAAAACCTATAAATTTAATTACATCCTGAAGTTGCTCGATAGCAAAGGCAAAGCCCTGGCAACGAGGTTTCTCCTTATTTTTTTAAACAAAAATCATAATCAGAAAGATATTCGTCCCATCAAAAGAAAAGAAGGTAGATTTTTCTCCTCATTACCTTCTAGAAAACAAACAGGTAAACAAAACCTGCAAATTAGATGAAAAAAAATCCAAGAGTATAATAACCAAAAAAAGTAGTAATGAGCTTTAGCAGAGTGTCTTCAATAAGCCATGATACATAAGTGAAGCATTTGTATATAAATACTGCATTTTTGGCAGATAATGATGAATCATAATTCAAGAAAGTGATGCTATACGTCTGATGTGGTGATGGAGCACAGCTATAATCCCAGCATATGGGAGGCTGAGGCAGGAGGATCACAAGTTCAAGCCCAACCTGTGCAATTTAGAAATGTAGTGAGACCTTGATGCAAAATAAAAATGGACCGGGGACCCTGCTCAGTGTGAAGTCCTTGGTTGGTTCCATCTCCAGTGTTACCAAAAAGACAATAAATACACAGTCCCAGAAAGAGGGAAAAGTAATGGAGCATAGACAATGGAAAGAAAAATACAACTTTGACTTGCTTAAGTGTTTCACTTAGCCAAATCTAACTAGTGTAGTTTTACTGTATTAGTTCTTTGTGGAGGTCTTGGACCCTACTGAATACTGTCTGTTCTTTGCCAATATATAATTACGGTTGAGGGAATTATTTTGTAAAAATGTTCAAGCGTATTCTCTCTCATCCATGTTCATTGATTCTGTCTCCCATCTGACCTCTGGATACTTATAGACCACGACAGCCCAAGAACAATGTATCGAAATCAAAATTCTTCACGTCCAACACGGTCCCTCCAAGGTCTACCACCCACACACCCAAGCTGTTTCTCCTCAGTCTTCTCTTGCCCCAGTAAAAAGCACAAGTAACCACGTAACCAGCTGCTCTCCCCTCAGAGTTGTTCATGGCCCTTGATTCTTTTACTGCTGATCTTGCTTTGCTTCCAGTCTATTGAGAGCTTCATTGATTCTATCTCTAAATTATACCCTGAATCCATTTACTCTTCCCCATTCCTCTTATAAAATAACGAACCAAAGACTTACTACCGTCCGAGGTGGAACAAGTGCGATGGATCGTGCCCTCCTCATAATTCATTTTTCCACGCAGACGATTGATCACTTTCCCTCCCCAGCTCCACTCCATCCAGAGGCTTCCCTCTGCGTTTTGCAGAATGAAAGTCCTCGGAGAAGCTCCATGGTCTTTCCAAGATGCTCTCTCCGACATCTCTTCCTACTTCGCCTCCACTTCCCACCTCGGCCCTATGCATTAGCACTCTCTTAGGGGACTCGTCGTTAACCACAAGTGGCTGTTGAGCCCTTGAACCAGGCCTAGTGCCACTAAGGAATTGTCGCCATTAGTCTTGTGGACTTGCTTGGCGTAGGAGATGCCAAAGGGACTAGTAAATCACTTCCGGGCAGGTCTGGGGGGATCTGGGCCCTGGCAAGTTCCTCTCCGGCTCTCTTCTCTGCTTCCTGCCCACCACGCCTGAGCGCTTCTGCTCCCCCAGGCCCTTCCGCCATGATATGCCTCCCCCAACGCCGGATGATCATGAGCTCAAATGCTCTGAAAACGCAAATCAAACCATTTCCTCTTTTTTGTTTTTTTTTTTTTAATCTTTATTGGTACATTAAATATACACATCATGATTGCACTCCATAATGGGGATTTGTACCAGTATAAGACACAACTTCATTCTCATTTTTTTCCCATAGCCCTACCCACCCTACCACCCCCCATATACATAAAATTTGTTTCCTTACTTTTTTGTTACAATCTCAACATTGTCCCCTTTCACCTTATTTTACATTGAGCATTTTCTATTTCACAATATATAACATACAAAGCTAGGACTCATTTACATCTTCATTTTCTCATACCAGAGAAAAGATGCAATATGTACCTATCTGTGACCTATTTATTTCACTTATGAGAATATCCTCAAGGTATGTCCATTTAAGTAGAAATGATTCAAACTTATCATTTTTTATGGCAGAGTAGTACTCCATTCTGTAGAAGAACCACAGCTTTTTTATCCAGTCTCCAGTTGATGGACACTTGGGTTGTTTCCAAGATGTAGCAATCACAAACTGG
>PVIR01031337.1:0-19559 GCA_004026965.1 Petromus typicus
GACTCTTGGCCGTGCAGGTGGACAGGCAACCATAATTGCATACATTCAGGTACTTCTCTTCCTTGGATCCCTAGTGCTGGCACATGGTAGGTGCTCAGTGAGCGTGTCTCAACACTGTTCTCTTTCCTGCTTCTTCTTTGCATGTGCAACCTCAGGTAGTTATGAACATTCCGGTGCCTCAGTTTCCTGCCTGTCATCAGCAGCCCAGATGGAACTCCTGAGCTCTACTTGGACGCGCTTAATGCCTCACTGTCTCTTTGTTCTTGCAGTCCCTCCTCCTCTCCCTGTCTCCCTCCAGGCTCCGGAGAACACCTGTTCCCAACTCCAGGCTCTGGCCAGATGGTTCCCCACTAGACAAGGAGATGTTCTTGCTGGCTCCTCCTTACATCTTGGAGCCCTTGGACGCAGAAGCAGGGGTGTTGGGGAGTAGGGAGAAGAGGGGGCAGGACCAGGAGGGCAGAGTATGATTACTCCTCCCTGATAATAAATAAACCCAATTAAGGCATCTGTGGCCTCGAGGGGCTGGGTGCTCTTGTGGTGGTCCTTACTGCTTTGATAAAAGCTGCAATATCTGAAAATTGTCTGGGGTGCCTGAAAACTCCCATTTTATGACTTGCACGTGCGTGGGATAAATTGCTTCTCCTACCTGGTTATATATAATTCAGATCCTTATGGATGCTGGTGAGTTGCACATGGCTCTCCTGTAATGATTTATTCATTTGGGAGAAGAGGAGTGCATGCACTGGGCTTTGCTCGGACCTCCTGACAGCTTGCTAGGTTGGCCTCGCAGGCATTTCTTGGATTCGTCTTGACAGGGAGGAGCTACTCTGGGTTCCTTGACTTTCCTAAAAGGCAGAGCTGCCTGGCCCAGGGCCACATGTCAGTCCAAGGCTTTCTCCAGGGCTGCCACTAGCTGAGCTCAGGGCTTTGCAAGTGTGACCCGGAGCCTCCTCACTGCCACCTCAGGGATGTAGGGTACTAGAATCCATACTCCTGATGAGGAAATGAAGCATGGAGAGTGACAGGTCTTACTCATGGTCACCCAGCCAAGCAGGGCTGGGGTCCTCACCCCAGTGGGGTCATCTTCACTTGTGCCTCACACTTGAGCCAGCCACTGTATATGTATTGACTCATTTCCTCTTTGGTTCCACGCAGAGAGATACAGGTGTTTTATTTCCTCATTTTGTAGACAGGAAAATGAGGCTCAGCAACTTGAAGGACTGGCTGGCTGAACTCTCTGGGAATTGAGTGTCTAAGGTTTTAACTCAAATTGGTTAGTATTCATTTGTTTGCCTCTCTGTGCCTCAGTTTACTTTTTCATCAACTGGGAATAGTATTAGTGCCTATCCTGTAGGATTATTGGAAGAATTATATGAAGGATATAAAAAATACAGTTAAAATGTACAGAACAGTATCTAGCCAGAAAAGGGTGTGCAGTAAATTTTAGCTTTGATAACAACTATTGAATCATCACCTCACGCTTCCATTGCATAAGTCCTTTAAGGCCACCTACTGTGTGACAGGTGCTTTCTTAAGTGCATTGCCTGCAGGCTATTTTCTCACGTCTGCCCTCATCTCACAGATGGGAAACAATTCCAAGAGGTAAAATAGATTGATAGTGTTCTCCCAGTTAGAAGGTAAGTGTATTCCATTTTCCAAAGTAGGTCACATGCATTCATTCATTCATTCATTCATTCATTCTTTCACTTGAGTTTTTAAAATTAAGAATGTGTGTGCTGTAGGTATTGCATGTACGTTTCTTACCTAAGTGCTTGGATGAATATAAGGGTGGAGAAGGCCAGTTCTTGTTCTGAAGATATGTAGGATCTTTGCATGGGACATACGTGAGCCGACTAGAAGTGATTATATTTTTTGAAGTCTATGAGCTGTGTTTTTCTCTATATAAATCTCTCTGAAGTCAGGGTGTATCCCATTGTCATGCAGGCAGATAGTGGTCTGGCTGGCCTTGCCAGGGAATAAGAACAGCTATCTTTTAAAGATTCTTCCGTCATGTTGTCAAGGGTGCAAAGACTGTATCTTATAGGAAAACATAGACCTTGGCAACTGGAATTTTAAATATTTTAATTTGAAGGCTGTGAAAAAAATTATCTAGGGGATGTACCTGGAGTTTAAAAAATAATTTAATTGATTTTATTGGTACATTTTATATATACATTATGATCACTCTCAACATTGAGAGTTTGTACTAGTACATGGCACCTCTTCTCATTGTTCCCATTCCCCTGCCCTCCCTACAACCCCCATCCCTATATACACAAACTTTGTTTCCGTCTTTATTTTTATTTTTTGCGTTTCTACCATCAAATTTTTTTCTTTCCCTTCTTTATGTTCTCAACCCCCCACTTCCTTTTTGTGTCTGGAATTTGTATTACAGACACTTTTGGAATATCTTAGCCAATATATTGTACTTCTGTTTTCTTTTTAAAAAAGTATGTACAGAGTGATGTGATATTTGATACGAACTGATATCTAAATAAATCTAGAAGTGCTCTTTGACTAAGAAGAAATAAAAATTCTAAGTGATAAGAAAGTGCTATGACTCCCCGCTGTATACCCAGGAGAACTGGAAATGTATGTCTGCTGGAAAACATGAAGCCACTGTTTATAGCAACATTATTCACAATGGCTGGAATGTGGAAACAGCTCGTATGTCCACCAACTAATAAACAGATAAAGAAAATGTGCTCCATCCATACGGTAGGGTATTATTCAGCCATAAAAGAAAATAAAGTGCCAATGATACATGCTTTAGAGTGAATGAGCTTAGAAAGCATCGTGTTAAGTGAGAGAAGTCGGTCACATAAGTCCATATATTATGATTGCATTCATGTGGCAATCCGGTGTAGGGAAATCTAAAGAGAGAGACAATCTAGAGGGACAAAGTGGATGAGTGGGGGACGAGCGGGGCAGGTGGGGCAGATGAGTGGGGGAGGGGAGACTGAGGTGGGGCTAGAGCTGGTAGATGCAGGGTTTCTTTTAGAGTTTATGAACATGTTCTAAAATTGGCTGCGATGATGGCTGTGCAGTTCTGCGACTGTGCTAGATCGACTGAATGGGTCACTTGAAACACTGGAATTGTGTGGTAACAAGTGGTGTCTCCACAAAGCAGTTAAAACAAAAAGGAGACATTCTGTCAGGGTGTTTCTTAGGGTAGCACACAATGATGGTGGCTTAGATCTGGTGTCACGAAAAGTGGTTAATGTTCTGCTAGCAGGCAAGTGGGTGCTGTGGGGTCGAAGTGTTGTGAGGCATCTAGGCCTGTTTAGGGGTGCAGGGCAAGCCTTGCAGAGGTGGGGTTCTTAGGAGATCTCCAAGCTGAATTGATGAGGATAAGTAGGAGTGGGAGTGGATGACAGCGATCGAGTAGTCAGAGGACAAGCGCCTGTGACAGGTGAGAGGTGAGGCTGTCCTTGCCCTAAGGACATGGCCTTCTTGCCATTTGAATACCTAAATCTACCTCCTCGGTCAGTGGTGGCAAACCTATGGCACGCGTGCCGCCGTACACACCTACAGCCTTCTGTTGGCGCTCAGCGGAGTGGCTCCCGCATTGCCGGTGGAAAAACACGCGCAGGGGCCGCGCATGCTCAGAAGGGCGTAGTGGAGCTAGGCATTCACGTCAGCAGCTATTTGGACGCTTAGTCTCTAAAACGTTTGCCCTCACTGCTTGAGATTTTGAGGGCCTCACAGCTGAGTGAGGCTTGAGCTCTACAGTTTGGATGAAGCATTAGGCTCCATGGTCCCAGGTTGGTTTCAACAAATGTTCTCTCTGGTGCATTGAAAGAAAGGGAGGGAGGGTAAAGATTCACCTCTGGATGGGTTCGAAGAGAAGGAGGGTAGTGAGTTTCTGACTTGTTCTTGGGGAGAGCAGGCCACACGGAGGGCAGTTTTCATAGCCCAGGGCTCAGCCTAGGGGAACCTTTGAGGTGGTGCCCGGCTGTCTGTTCACACGTACCTTCTTTAACTATCTGTATAACAAATGGCAAGTCTGGATCAGTGGGGACAGGTGACAGGCACGGGCGAGCAGATTCCAGACATGACAGTGCTATAATCAAAGAAGTCCTCAGGTGGCCACGTCTGCCGTGAAGTGAATGAGAATATGCAGTTGAGAAGGGACTTTGTTTCTCTCTATATCTATATAGATATAATTTATTTTTTGCTTCTGGGTGCTTTAAGAATTTCTTAAATGAATGAATGGGTAAAGAATGTATGTGGGGGCCGGGGAGTTAGCTCAGTGGTTCCGGCGCCTGTCTTGCAAGTGCAAGGACCCGGGTTCAATTCCCCGGTAACCACATACCTATACTGGGTGTGGAGACTCATGCCCAGCAGCAATCAGTACCGCATACCACAGTGCCGGGCGTGGTGGCTCACGCCTGTAATCCCAGCACTCAGGAGGCAGAGGCAGGAGGATTGCTATGATGTGAGTTTGAGGCTGAGCTCAGGGCCAGCCTGAACCACAAAAGTGAGACCCTGTCTCAAAAAAACCTTAAAAAAAAAAAAATAGAATGTATGTGGTTATGGAGTAGGAAGAATTTTGTTTTTCTAAAGAGCTGTGTTGACACACGTTATCACCACAACAGCGCAGCTCTCAGCCCTACTCTCCACTGCCCACAAGGACCTTCCTGGGGACTTCCCGAAGCCACAGGGCTCTAACCAGGCAACACTTGGATGTGACTTGAACACAGTGCAGGCTGTGGCGCCTAGTATAGGCCAGAAGCCCGAGTCTGCAGCAGTCTTAGCTCCTCCTGTTGTGGGAGGTTCCTGGGGAGCAGAGCCACAGTCGGGCCTGGCAGTGCTGGGGCGGCTGCCCGGGGTGGGTGCTTTCACTGTAGCCCAGCCTTCCAGTGGGAGCTGGAAGTTTCTGTGTTCGGGTATCTGGGATCTGGGGTTTGTTGTTCTGGAGCTCTTGTCAGAGATTTCTGTTTCTCCTAGGGTGAATCTGTGTGTGTGTGTGTGTGTGTGTGTGTGTGTGTGTGTGACAGAGAGAGAGAGACATACAGTGGCTGAACAGCTGTCATGGCTCCAAGAGGCCAATTTCTCTTCCAAACTGCTCAGGGAGGAGCGAAGCAGGCTGTCAAGTACCCTCCCTTTTCTGTTTCCACTGTCACCAGCCTGACCTGTTCTGTCATCACTTTTTTTACAATGTTTTTCTTCTGTTAAAATTGAGATACAACACACAGCATATTCACAGCTTGGTGAATTTACACTCATGTTCATAGACCCATGGAGAGATCAAAGGGTGGAGCGTCTCTCAGACCCCAGCGCACCCCACCCTCACCACTTAACTTTGCCCGTGTACAACTTCCTGTAAATGGGACAACATGGGAGGTACCTTTTGTGCCTGGCTACTCCACATTATATCGAGCAGACGCTCTGCATTCTTGCTGATGACCTCTCCTCCATGGCTGTGCCACTCTGCAGCGTGAATGCACCGTTTGTTTATACTTCTTAGAGGTGATGGGCTCATAGCTTGTTCCGAGTTTGTGGCTTTCGTGAGATGTGCTCCGATGGACATTCCTCTGTATGCATTTTTGTGAACATAAACCTTTCTTTCTACCATCACTTCTTGCTCAAACAACTTCAGTAGTCTCTTCACTCAGGTTCCAGTTTCTATTTTTTCCTTCCTTTAATCTACTCTATCTGTAACTGCCTGTGTGGTCTTAAATGTGATTAAGTGACTCGACTGCTTGAGCCTCCCAAGGCTTCTTATGTCCTATAAAATTTTACATGATCTGGCCTTTGCCAGCCATTCCTAAGTTTTTTTTTTTGGAGGCAGGGTCTCGCTTTGTAGCTCAGGCTGGCCCTGAGCTCAGCCTCAAACTCATATCACAGAAATCCTCCTGCCTCTGCCTCCTGAGTGCTGGGATTACAGGCGTGAGCCACCACACCTGGCACTGTGGTATGTCATACTGATTGCTGCTGGGCACGAGTCTACACACTCAGTATGATATGTGGTTACCGGGGATCGAACCCGGGTCCTTGCGCTCATGAGACAGGTGTCAGAACCACTGAGTTAAATCCCCGGCCTTGGAAATATTTTTGATGACAACATTACAACCTTTTTATGAGTACTATAGTACCCTCGTCGACATTTCTCCTGTCTGATGCTCTTGCCTCTTCCTTCTGTGGAAACAGAATTTGTTACATTTGTTCACAGCTGCCTCAGTGACCAGCTCAGTGCCTGGCATGCGGAAATGCTTATGAAAGAAAGTGTGTTGAGTGAATGACTGAAATCAGTACTTGTTGACACCTGGCCTGGTAGAGATGATCTTGGAGCTGACATCAGACTCCCTGAGCCTGAGGTTTCTTCCCCTGTTACTAGCTGTGTTGTCATAATCATCGCACCCTCCTAGCCTCAGTTCCTGCATCTGTACCGTGGCAGTGATAGGTTCTTCAGGCACCTAGGAGCCATTTACAGAAGAGCTGCTTCACAGGGCCACTGTATTACTATTTGATAGATGTAGAGGGACAAAAAACTATTTGAGAGAAGATAGGATCCAAGATTCCTCTGATCGATAGGCACACCTGTGTTACCTGGATCTGAAACCCACGTAGATTCCTACAGAGAGCACCCAACCTGTGAATGAACCAAGGTCATTTCTCTGGTCAGGTGGTGGTGCATTTCATGCTTATATAATAATAGGACTGCCCTGCTGTATTGGTAGCTCTGTAAGGTTTGCAAGATGTTTCTGCCTGGTTCTCTCAGTTCTGTGAGAAAGCGTGGGAGATGGCAGGGTCCGTGCATTTCCTGTGACAGGTGAGGGGTCTGGGCTCTGAGCCCTACCTCCCATCACGTATCGGTTCCTTGGAGCCCTGTTCTCACTGCTCCCAGGAACTTCTGAGGTCAGGTGCTGCTCCATAGCGGTTTCAGCGTTGTCATGTCTTTGCCTTTGTTGTCTCCGTACAGACTACACCTGTCCCATTTTTAAGATCTGCTAACTTACAACACCAAACTAAAAATCAGAAAGTTTGGCCTGACTGTAAGAAAGGTTAGTAGCAAACGCATGGCTTGATGTTGATTCACTAGATATGTACTGAGTACCTACTACAGAAACCAGGCCCTGTTCAGGCCCAGGGAATAACAGAAATCCACAGATCCTCGAGTGCGAGAGCCACATACAAATAAAGTAATACCTTCATACGGTGGTAGGTGACACTGGTGATGTCAAAAAAGATAAAGGAGTTGAAGGGGGCAACAGGGAGGTGACACAGTGCCTGTATAGATGAATTGTTTGATGCACAGAAAACCAAAGCAAGATTGTTAGGAAAAAGATGTTCATTCCAGCACCATCTTGATTTCTCTCCTGTCACCAAGGCCAGGCAAGATACATACTACCGTGTGGCAAACATCTCAACAGCCCCAAGAGGACAGCAGACCTGGTGGCCCACCATGATATCCCTGAGTGGGGAGGTAGATCTTGAGAGCTGAGGAGCTTTGCCCAGCCTGAAGGTTCTGGAACTGAGTCTCTGGCTACTTTCTAAAGTGGTTAAGATTCTACCCCTGGAGAGCCTGCCAACCTGCAGCTGACCTTACTTCCCCGTGGATGCAGACCCTCGAGTCACACCTGGTGCTGAGCCTGGCAGATGGGATCTGGTGGCGCCTTCCAGCACCCTGGAAGGGGAGCAGTGTTGTAATTGATCGTACTGTTGTCTTGGCTTCCCTGCCCAGGCTGAGCTGCTGCCAGAGATAAATTGACTAGTATTTCAGAGTAGAGATAGCATCTCTCCAGCCCTCCCTCCTTAATAAGCTTCTGGTCATTGGAGGCGGCAAGATTACCTTATCTCCTTCTACAGATGTCCCCCCGCCTCCCAAGCCCTCACACAGGCGGGTTCCCCAGGGAATAGGATCCCACTTACCTGTTGAAGAGGAAAAGCAGCGCAAGGCCCTGGGCCTCATCACAAAGCACTCCTACCTCCTAAGTTGTCCAGGTAGCACTCCTACCTGGGCTTTCCTAGCGTGAGACACCTCACTCAAGGATGTTGTCTGATTGGACCTGAAGCACTTTATCATGCATGACATCCCTGGCTGATGTTTGGGCTCAGTTCTCATTTGGGCAGCATGACGCTGAGAGAGGTTGAGTGATGCATTGAGGATCTCACACAGCCTAGGCAGAGAACAGCCTTTGGATTAAGACAGGAAGAATAAGCCAGAGACCGGAAGTCTGAGATTCAAATGCAGCTGCTTTGCAAGTGTATTGTGCTTGAGCAAGCTGTTTCATTTCTCTGTGCCTATCTGGCCATCTGTAGAGATAAGAGTAGTAAAACACTAGTTACTACTCAGAGTTATGATGGAGTTTAAATGAGCTAATACACTAATGATATAATCCTTCCTATCATTTATTAACCACTAACTGTATACCAATATTACCCTGTATATAAGAATATTTTAAAAATTAAAGCGTAATCCCAGAAACTTGGGAGGCTGAGGCAGGAGGATTACAAATTATTTGAAATCAACCTGGATAACTTGGTGAGATGCTATCTCAAAATAAAATAAATAAAAATAAAAAGGGCTGAGGATGTAGCTGTTTTATGAGAGAGAGCTCCTGGGATTGATCCCTGCTTCTCCCCCCCCTACGCACAAAGTCGAAGTTACCATGTATTTAATTTAGATCACTGGTTCTCAGCAGAGTCTGGAGAGGGCAATGAAGGAGGCATTTGTGGTTGCCACACCAATGGAGAAGCGGGTGGACTGCGGTGAGCAGAGGTCAGAAATGCTGCTGAGTGTTGAATAAACAGTTGTTCGCTCCCTCCTCGCCCTCTGCCTGTTCCCAGAGCCAGCCAATGGGGGCTTGGTGGGGTATTTAGTTCACCTGCTTTTTCAAAGCTAGCCTGCTTCTGTGGTGTCTCTTTTGTTCGGGACTTTATCTTGGCTCCTCATTGTGGAGGGCGAACTGAGTCCTTCTTGGCACCCCAAACTCCTGCTGCCTGAGCACGGCCCGCCCCGCCCCACTCCGCCCCGGGTCAATATTTAAGATGCTCACTTCACACGATGTTCAACTCGGATGACTCTCCCCTCTGGCAGAACCTCTTACACTCTTGGAAGTTGATAATTGCCTTTTTCCATGTTAGCTCACATTCTGTATACTTTCCACTGCAACCCAACCTTCCACTCTTTGACAGTTATCTGAACTTCCTTTCAAAGTATTCAGATATGTCAGGGAGGAAATCTGTCAAGTTCGCCTCTCGGAAGTAATCTCTCCAGCAACAAGCTGAGTGTTGTGCGGGAGTTGTTTTAATGGTAGACTCACAGCAGCTCTGTGAAGCAGATAGTGTTAATACCATCATCATTCACCGTTTAAAACTGACATGTGGAAATGGTTCTCCTAGATCAGAGAGGCTGTTTGTTTTCCTGAGGTCACACAGCAATAGGTGGAAGACTTTGGGTTTGGTAGGGTTTGAATGTGTCTCCCAGAAGCCTATGTGTTAGACATATAGTCCCATATTTGTGTGTTGATGGTCTTCGGAGGCAGGGTTTTGGGGTGGTGGTTAGGGTTAGATGAGGTCATGAGGGGGTCCCCTAGTGGCACTAGTGGCTTTGTGGATGAGGAAGTGACTCACAGATGCCAGCTCTTGGCTTGCCATGGGTTGGCCTCTGCCATGCTACAGTGGGGCAGCACAGTCCTCTCCGGATTACGATTCCGCAGTTTGGGGCTTCCCGACCTCCAGATCATGGGCCAAATAAATCAATGACCATTCTTCACAAATGGTCCAACCTCGAGTATTGTTGTCGTTAGTAGCAGAAAATGGAGTTAGGACTGGGTGCCAGGACCAAGGGACACCCTGACCCCAGAGGTCCCTCTAAGAGACAGACAGGCCTGCAAAATACCCGTGAAGACCAGGCCCTCACTTTGCCCCGCGAGAGCAATGGCGGTAGCTTATTCTTTCCTAGATCTGCAGTAGATCCGCCATCAAGGCAAGCAGGAAGCAAGGCTTGAGCCCTGTTTGTCGAGTGAGTAAATGAAAAACCACAGGAAGCTGTGGGAGGAGGGCCAAGTGATCGGGCTTACTGTAGGAAAGTTATTGGGCATCTTTGGCCGCAGTCTGAAGCTGTGCAAGGAGAAGCCGAGAACACCTGCTTCCGGAGCTGCCTTCTGCAGCCGGGAGGAGCCAGGCACAGGAAGTGGTGAGAATCGGTCACGAGGGGGGGGACCAGAGTCCTGCCAAGCTCCTCCCTCTCCGTTTTCGCTCCCTCCTCTCTCATCCTCATTTGTCTGTTTCTCTTTCATCCTTCTTGTCTTGCAAGCAGAACGTGATAAAACTAATTGAGAAAGAAAAAGTAATGCCTCACAGTTGAGAAAAACACGGTTCAAGATGGTTCTAATACGACGAAATCTTTATGTTAATGTGTCATAAAATTGATTTGCTCTTCTCTTGCTTGGCATCATTAATGGGTAGATATGGAACATCTTATTTTCTTTTTCTCTCTCTCCTAAAAACATATACTGTCAATGACTGAGAGGAAGTCATTTTCATGAATAAGAATAACAAATGGTATTTGCTTAGTGCTTCCTGTATGCCACCAAGCACCCCAAGCAGTTTTCCATATTAATTCAGTTAGATTAAGTCACAGCCCAGGAGATAGGTACTGTCATCAATCCTCTTGGACAAGTTGGGAAACTGAGGCACACAAGAATTTTTTTTTTTTTTTTTTAAATTTTCCTCCCTGGCTCATACCTATCTGTTCAGACTCCACACCCTTGCTCCCCTAACTGCTCCCTTTCATCACCTCAGCACGTGGTGCTCCTTTACCTTTACAGCCTGCACACAGAGGCCAGGGGTCCTGTGGCCTTGCACTCGGGGGCATTTCATATTCAAAGCCTAGTCAGCTCCAGTAAGTAGATACACCAAGCACTCTGTTTCTGCAGTCGGAATTTTAGATGATGTTGGAGGCTTTCTAGTCAGGAGGGGAGAAATCCAGACACCCACTGTCAGCAGTTTATAGGTTTTACTGATGTAACGTTGACACCAGTGCCACAGTGGTGGGTCAGTGAGTCCCTACAGAAGACCTGGAAGTCAGTCCTGGCCATGCCACACCTTTGCTCCGTAGATTGTCATTTACCTCGAGGCTTCGCATCAGCTCTTTCTAAGCATGATGTGTTGTAAACCCTGAAGAGTTCAGTCATCGTCAGGTCCTGGAGAACTCCAGATCATGAGGACTCTGAGCACCAACTCCAATCATGTATAAGCACCCACAGACAAACACAGACACATACACATAGGCGCAGAAAGATGATACACAGACACACAAATACAGAAATAGAAGTATAGAAATGGACACCAGCACTCAGATATACAGGCACAAGGAGACACACAGGTACACACATGTACAGGACCACAGAGACCTATACATAACATACATAACTACCCAGGGACAGACACTGATGGGTCTGTACAATATTTGGAGATAAAGAAACATACACAGAGGTACTCAGACACACACAGCCCTCTGCGCGTCTGTTCCCTTCACTCTTTCTAGTTAAATCTCCGTGGATCTTAGCATTAGAACCCGGCACACGTTGGTGATCAACAAATGTCCACAAGATGAGCAACTGTAATGACTCCACCATTCTTACCTTTCCCCCTCCTTGAGTATTTTGTCCTCTGTGGCTATGGCTTGCCTGAGGTAACTGGGAAAGAAAAATGGAAATGGGGTTTTGCTACTTACTTTGGGTAGATGCGAAGCTCCTTAGCATGGTGTAGAAGGTTCTCCATCTTGCTAACTTTCTTGTGCAGCATTTCCTGTGGTGTGTCCAGTGATTTTCAATGTCTTCTGACTCACATTTCTTGGAGGATCTCATGAAAGCTGCAGACTCATTTCTCTTCTGTCTGGGCACCTGCATTTTCAGTGCTCTGTATGTCTTTCCAGTGGTCCTTACAGACTGTTCCCAGTTCTCCAGGAAATGCGTAGGGCCTAGGTTGGAAGCCATGGCACTGTTATTATAGGAGGATGCAGAGCTAGGGAAAACCGGAAAGGGGAAGCAACTTGCTTAGGATCATAAATGATGATGCTGGAACCAGGACCCGAGTCTCTGGATCTTGGATTCAGGCCTCTTTCCTTCCCATCCTTCTGTGTTGATGAATGAATACCATGTAATTGTTTGATACTATGAACAATTAAATCAGACATTCTTCTCAGCCTTCTCCATCCATCAAACCCTCAGCCCTGGCAGCTCTGTCAGGTGCTCAAACACGAATGATTCCTGGAGTACAGCATCTTTCCTTGTAGTTCAGTGTTTTCTTGATGATTATAAATGGGAGTGATTATAGCAGGGGACTATTGCCTGGTCCAGTGAGCATCTGCCATGTAACTGAGAAGGTACATCTTCAATCTTGCAGACCAGAATTAAAAGAAAGATAATAATCATCTACTACGTTCATAACTCGTGGGTCTTACAATGGTGGTAAACCTATGGCATGGGTGCCCTAGTGGGCTGTTCATATCATTGAAAACTCTAAAAGGTCTACCATCACTGGCCTAGGAGATGAATTTAGTTCATTCTTCACTACTCTATCTCTTATTTAATGGCCCCACCATTTCCCCCATTTCAGAAGTCAGAAACTAGGTCAGAACCTGATAAATCTCACTCTTTGTCCCCTCATTTCTACTCTGTCACCAACACTTGCCTCTTTTCACTGCACATCCAATACATCTTCTGTCATCCTTGCTGCCATCATTTTTACTCACGAGATAACCATTATCTGTAGCCTGAAGAATGGTCATAAAATCCCCTAAATGGGTGGCCTGCTGAGTTAATAGCTAGTAACTCAGCAGGCCACCCATGTTTGATTATTGTTTGACATTCTGTGTTTGGGCCAGAAACGTGTATTAGTTAGGATAAGGCAATGTTATGCTGCTATAAAAGTTACTGTGTTCAAGGCAAAAGTTGGCTATCAGTCTCAGTGGCACTCTGGGGCAACTGTCTTCTGTGATTTGCCCAGTATTCCAGGCTGCTTGGATCTTATGGTTTCTGCATACTAATGAACACTTCTGTGACTGGTTCCAGGGAGGGGGGAGGGAGGAGGAGAGGAAAGGAGAGAAGTATTATTCGCAGTTCTGAAATGCTTCCATTCTGTTGCTTCTTGGCCTTTTGGCTAAGATCAAGTATAGTATCTGAAGTCCCTCCACCCAGAAACCTTCTTTTGGTTACATTTTATTGACTATAGAAAGTCATATGACCATGTAATTCAAAAGAACGAAGGAGAGGTAGAGTGGAGGTAAAAATAAAAGACACGATTTATTGCCTTTAATTTAAAATGTGGATCCAGCTGTGAGACAGGATGATCCAGGACATCCATATCAGCTAGATTCAGGCCTTCTGCTCTTGTCATGAACTAGAGGTCAATGGAGGCAAATCTCAAAGAGAGAGAGGCGCAGAGGAAGGGAAGAGAAGGAAAAAGAGAAAGAAGAAAAGGAAAAGGAAGGGAAGGAGGGAGGAAGGAAGGAAGAAAGCTAGAAACAGTCTTGAGTGTGTCTGCTCCACCTGTGTCAAGTGGATACTAAAAATGCATGTATCAGGGTAAGAAATTGTGTCTTGTTGGTCTTCGGTTATATTCTGATGATTTGCAGCCTTGCCCTCTTGAACAGCAAGGGAGCAAAAGGTCAAAGGTGGTTGTGGGCCCCTGTGAGTATGAAGATGGCCTCGCTAGAAGAGGGGAGGGGGGGTCAGAGTGGAGTCAAAGACAGAGGGCGGAGTTGGGGAGAGCGGGCTGCCTAGGGTAGGGGACATGGGCCACAGAGTGTGCCACTGAGCCCAACAGAGATGCTTCCAGGCAGATGCAACTCCATCTCAGTGAAGTCAGTGCAGGATAGACAACCAGCTCAGGGGCCGGAAGGGATGAGCTACAGAGAGAGATGAGGCCTGAAGGCAGCAGTCCTGTCCTCCCAGAACACTGGGTGGTGTACACTGGAACTGCCACAGGGGAGCAGAGGGAGGCTGGGATGAGAGGATGGAGGAGAAAAAACTCCTCTCCTGTGTGTGAGGAAGAGTCTGTGGGCAGGAGCTACAAACATACCATCTCCATGGGGCTGAACAGAGGCTGGGTGTCACAAACTGAATGAGTGCTGAGAAAAGACCCTTTGTTGGGATGCTGGAGTCTCCCCTAGGGTTGTGAATGCACTTGACTAGTGCTACTCAAACCATCACTGATAGACTGGTGACCGTCAGCAAACCGTTACTGGCTCAGAACAAATACATAGTCGAGAGTGAGTGCTTAGAAAGTTCTATAGCAATTTGACATTGCTGTGACATTGAAGTGAATTTTCAGGATATTTTGCTAAAGTGTAGGTATGTGGTGGATAGGAGAAAAATGATCTTTCCTCACAGATAATCTAAGGAGCACCATACAGGGTTGCTTTGTGGTTTTTCTCATTCCGGGGTTTCCTTCCTAATCTATTTTCATATATAGTCTTTCTAAAATGCAAGGAGAACCCTGATAAGCCCCTGTGTACAACCATCAAGCCCTTCTGAATAAAGAGCAAATCGTTTACATTGACTGGCCTCACTCTGCGTGCCTGGATCCTGCTCACTTCCTGAGCCTCCTCCCCTCTTCTCTCTCTTACAAAGTGACTTCCTTCCTGGCCACACTTCCTTTCTCAGAGCCTCATAAAGAACATGTCCCCCATTCTGGTCCTTTGCCTGAATTGTGCCCTCTCCCTGGCCCTCTTCCTCCACCATCTTGGTGGAGTTAACTCCTCTTCTGCCTTTGCATCACGTCCCAAGAAACCTCCTTCCTCAAAGAGATTACCTCTGCCTCCTGGGCTAGATGAGGGTCCCTGCTTCTTGACTTGATAAAACCTCACGCTTAGGTAAATTCGTCCTCTGTACATGCGTGGTACTGTGTTTCCTTCCCCACAGATGTGTGAACTCTAAGAGCACAGAGCCTCATCTCTCCTTGTGGTGGGAGGCTGAATCGTCAACTTGGTTGGTTTAGGAGCTGGCTTGACATTTAGTAAAACACTCTAGGTGTGCCTGGATAGTCCATGGCATTGTCTCTGGCCTCTTTCTCTCTGACACTGTTGCTCTGCTCTTCTTCCCAGCGGTCATGAGTCAAGCACCTTTTCTCTGCTATGTACTTCTGCCATGATGCTCCTATATAGGAGCCCTTCACTTGCCATGGATGGAATCCCTTGAAGCTGTGAATCAAACTGAAACTCTCTTCCTTTAAGTTGTGGGTGTCAGGTGTTGTGTCCCCGTGACAGGAGAGCTGCTGTCCATGACCGGCTCAACCAGCTTGCGGTTTTTGGTGAACATTAGTTGAATGAAAAGATGAGTACGACGTCCATAGCTCTTGGCTTAGGTATTTGAGATTGTGCCGAGTGTGCTTTGCAGACCAGCATTTTGTTTAGTGAGATGATTCCTAGGCTCCTTCCTCTCTCTGCTCTCATCCTGGCAGCCTGTCCCAAGCTCCTGTTGATAAATCATTTTATTGGCATAGCTGGACAGGAAAGGACAGGGTGACTAATGGGAGTCAGGGACCGTGTCGTGGACAAAGGCCTGAGCTGACATAGCAACAACAGGCAGATGAGTGTGGCCGGGCTGTAGTTTGCTCCCTTGACATGTCTGCAGACAAGTCCTAGGTCCTTTTTTCCTTGTGCTGAGAAGTATGGACAGGTCAGGGAGAGAAAGCAACAGGGGCTGGGGGAGCTCGACGTCTCTCCCCACAGGACCTTTTGGAAGCAACTTCAGCCACTGGAGGTCGTGCCCTACATGTGGAGCATAGGGATGCCTTTGACTGGTTATTTTGGATACAGAAGTTGAGCCTACCCTTCTGAAATGCTCAGAACCAGGAGTGTTTCAGATTTTGGACTTCTAAAAATTTTGACATGGGACATAATGGGACATACATAATGGGACATCTTGAGAATAGGTCCCAAATCTGTAACTTGAATTTATTTATTTTTGTGTGCCTTGTGCAATATGTGAAAGTCATTTTATATAATATATTTTTAAATTTTAGGTTGGAAACAAAGTTTCGTGGGGTGGGATTTTTCCGTTTGTGGCATTACACAGGCAATACAAATTTCAGATTTCAGAATTTTGGATTTGGGGTGCTCAACCTGTATAAAAATATATATATGTATATATATATATATATACACCTAACTTTTATTATTAATAATTTATTTTTTAAATTAAAATCTTAGTTTATTTTTTATACTGTAATATCTCTTCAAATTGCAAAAAAGAGTCAGTATTTTCAACAGGACTTAGAGTGGTGGCTTGGGTAGGCAGGGGTTAAACAGGTAGACCTAGGAACTGAGCTCCCCCAGATCACAATCTAGCTCCATCCACTGTCCATATTGAGAACATGAACAAGTTGTAAATCTAGGTGTGTTTTCATTTTGTGCAGAGTGGACATAAAGATGACATCTAGCTTATAGGGTTTCTGTAAGGTTTAGATGCAATGCCACATGTTACACACTTAGTATATGGCAAACAGTAACATCTGGTTTTGATAAGAAAAGTGCAACATTTAGAAGTAAGCAGAAATAGTCTAGTTTGCAATTTTTTAGATACGTGTCCTGTTACCTGCATCTAGCTAGATAAGCAAGTTTTTGCAAAAACACCTATGACAAGATTAGGGTGCAGGTGGGCCAGGTGAAGTCTGTAGGCACCTAAGAATGTAAGGGTGCACTCGAGCCCAGGTGCCTGCTCTAAATTTTCAGGGACTTGCATGTATACACCTCCTAAAGTTGTGTACCTCAGGTGCCTGCTTCTCTCTTTAGCCTAATTTAGACTCTTACACAGAAAAGGAGGAGGCCACTGAGAAAGAAATTAGGACCAGTCCTTCCTTTAGACACTGACTAGAATACACATACACATGTACACATATATGCACACACATATGCACACCAACCTTTTAAAGCTTCAGAAAGCTAAGCAGTGAAATCCACCAGAATCTGTGGATACTAGAGGCCTACAGAGCTGAGATCAGTGTTCTGACAAATCTGGGGCACATATGAGGGACTCAGGGGTTGCCAAGGAACAGAAGTCTTGTGAATCCTTTTTAATTTTGTTCAGGGCTCTGAAAAGCTCTTTCTAGAAAGAAGGGTAGAATCAAAGAAAACTGACTCGGGGAGAGACTATAGCTCATCACAGATGTGTCTCAATTCCTGCACTTGGGTTGAGATGACTTCGGATTGCTCATCCTTATGGGAACTTGAATGAAACAAATATAAACTATCCATACCAGAAATTAATACAATCATAGATCTTAAAATATTTCAACAAACAAGTTGTAAATATAGTGTCTAGCCTGAAATAAAACAAAGAGGCACAGAAGGAAATGAGACAGAAGCATGGACAATCAGAACAAACAACGGACTACTGAAGCAGACCTGCAGTGTCTCCAGATACTGGCCTGATCAGACAAGACTTTCAAGTGGCTCTGCTTGTCAAGACAAAATTGAGAATTTGGTAGAAAGATTATGAGTAAAAGGCTATTGGTAAGTCTTAAAAGGAAAACAAGGTGACTTATTAAGAACTCAGATTAGGCCTCGTTGGAAGAGATATTTGGTGAATTGGAAGATCAGAAGAAAATATTTTAAATCAAAAAAGGAGAAGGTTGATTAGATTCGGGAGAAGAAGAAACTTGCTGCAGATTTATGAAAGTCTAACTGGAGTCCCAGAAGGTGAAGAACAAAGGAATTCCGTAGGAGATATTTATGGGGATAACAGCTAAAAATTTTCCAAAATGAGAAAAATAACCAAGCATAGATTTAAGATCTCCTACAAACTCTGAGTGAGATAAATACTGTGAAACTAGCCTCTAGGAACATTGCAGAAAATTGTAGGAAATAAAAACAAATAGAAATCTTTTCCTACTTGGCTTTGGGGTCCACAGGATAGTCACATCAACTTTCTCAGGAGGGAGGCTGGAAATTACCTGTTACTACAGAACTGTACTCCTTAAGACTGTTTTCTATGTCCTGGGAGGAGGTAGAAGTCTGAGGTGAAAGTTGAGGGTGGTTGGATCTGGTTGTGCTTCTCTTGGTAAGCCTTTGATGTAGGTCTGATCTCAACAGCAGGTAGCTTTTTTTTTGAAAGTGTGGAGATATCAAGGACTCTTTTCGTATTAGTTTTGGATGATTTTCTCTGTATATTTGTTTGATGACTGGCTAGCATGCCAGGATTTAAGGTTACCACAGGAAACAACACAGATGAAAATGTACTGTCGTCGCATTTAAATACTAATGAGTGAATCAGCAATAAACAGACGAAAGGAATGATCAGTGTGTCAGTTGGCTAGATGTGACACCAGGAAAAATAACCAGACAGGAAGGACAGCAGTGTTGCAATATTTAATAGAGTAATCGGAGTACATGTCCTGAGGAAGTAATGTTTGAGCAAAGATCTGCAGAAAAGTGGGACAGAGCCATTGAGACATCTGAAGGGAAAGAGGCTTTGACATTTTTTCTAGCACATAGTTTAATTAAATATTACAAATCACAGTGAAATATGAGTTAAAAGAGTTGTTTCTATGAACACCGAGTCAAATTCTTGAATAGACTTGAAGGAAAATGTGTTGCAAAGAAGGGCTGTCAAAATAGGGGATAAGTGTGGAGAAATTGGTAAAAAAAAAAAAAAAAATCACAATTTTGGAAGACAGCTACATTAAGGCTACTTCACTTCTGTCTTTTAAGTGCTCCACTATAAAGACATTGGAATTGGATATCAGTTGTGGTATATTACGGTTCTGATTTGTGCAAGAGAGACAAAGGAATTACAGGGCTCCTGTGTTCCCCAACACGATCTTCTCCCTACATCAGAAAATTGGCCAACAAATGGCATTGCTTTGTTCTAGGTCAAATGAAAACATTTAAGGAATGGATGCATTATTTCTTTAATACTAACTAGTAGTTCTGATATTGGAAGTAGGCCAATTTGCTGAACAGCCATAAGCTGAAAACTATTTTTCAGAAAATCGATGTGTCAAAGTGACATTCCCTCTTGTCTTTTTTGGAGCTTTCTGTAGAGAACAGGCAAAAGAGGGAAGAAATTGAGATAATGTGAAGCAGATGAATCAAATTCAGGACACCTAGCCTAGGTACAGATTTTATTAGCCAGAAGACTTAGACAAGATGTACCTCTTACAACCTTGCTCTGTTTATTGTAACATGTGCACATAATAAAACCTACTTGGTAGAGTTCTTGTGGGGATCGAATGAGGTGGTGTAGATGAGGTATTTAGTATGACGTGCGATAGAGAAATATGGCAAATATTTAAATTCTAAAAATTTATTATAGTAAAAAATATAGCACCATTAATTCCTTTTAAAATACTCCTCACTTAAAACACACATCGTTCTTGGCACTTTCTGAAGTAGTTTTGGAAGTCAGTTCTCTCTTTATGAGCTATGATCAAAGACATGTTGAATGTGGGCTGGGGATTTAGCTCAGTGGTTCCGGCGCCTGTCTTACAATCGCAAGGACCCAGGTTTGATCCCCGGTAACCACATAACAATACTAGGCGTGGGGACTCACCCCAGCAGCAACCAGTACCACATACCACAGTGCCGGGCGTGGTGGCTCACGCCT
>PVIR01031338.1:0-19530 GCA_004026965.1 Petromus typicus
AAAATTTGCTTTTGGACAGGGTCTCCCAGTATAATCCAAGAAGTGCTGCCTCATCCTTCAGAGTGCTAGGATTACAGAGGGTGCACTATCATGCTTGGTGAATTTTTTCTTAAAGACCAGAATCAAGGTTACATTTACTGAGCACTCACAGCTTTTTACCAGCTATGAGCTGATGCGAGTATTTTCATTTCAGCCTCTTAAATTTGCCCAGCACTGACTGATTCGGTAGGAAAGGTAAGGTCTTGGTCTCTGCGGTCTATATGTGGTGCAAGAGCCCAAGGACTAAGACCTGGGCCTGCTGAGGGACGCCTAAGGTCCTGGACAGAGGAGAGGCTAGTCTCCACCCCGGGTGAACCCCTGGGTCGCTTTTTCTGATCTCCTCTAGGGTGAGGGAGTTTCTTTTTCTTTTTTTTTTTTTTTTAGGTTTTTTGAGACAGGGTCTTGCTTTTGTGGTTCAGGCTGGCCCCGAGCTCAGCCTCAAACTCACATCACAATCCTCCTGCCTCTGCCTCCCGAGTGCTGGGATTACAGGCGTGAGCCACCACGCCCGGCACTGTGGTATGTGGTACTGGTTGCTGCTGGGGTGAGTCTCCACACCCAGTATTGTATGTGGTTACCGGAGAATCGAACCCGGGCCCTTGCGCGTGCTAGAGGGGCACCGGAACCACTGAGCTAACTCCCCGGCCCCCGTGAGGGAGTTTCTTAGCTAACTTCCAGGATCCTTGATGTTCCTGCTGTTCTGGAAGATGTCCCAAGCTCTTCAGGGTCCCCAGGTGGCCAGAAACAGCCGCAGGGTTGGCTATGTTGTCCTATCTGCTCCCTTACTGTCCCCGTAAAGGACCGGGAAGCCAGGCGCCCTCCTTGACTCAGTTGCCTCTATCTAGACCTAACACCACAGGTCTAGGTTACTTGGGAGGCAGCTCCAGGTATACCACAAAACTCAAATGGAACGGGAGGGAGCAGCGTCTAGGACGCGCGGTGCAGGAGGGCGCGGGGAGGTCTTTCTCTACCATAGGTGAAAATCTAGGCTCCCGCAGCCAAGTTGCGCACCGCAGGACCCTAGTGTCTGCGTCACTTCCCTCAAGTTCCGGCAAGTTAGGACGGCCATTTTGGGTCACTACCAGCACATAGGGAGCCCTTCGGGGCCGTAGGACGCAGATGCCACCATCTTGAGAGCGGAGCTCTACGGCGTGCCAATGGGCGCCGCCATCTTGGGTCGAGGCACTGATCTACCTGGAGTTCCTCCCGCGGCTTCCAGCCCGCCGTTGGTCGCGTGCATTTATGCACACTCCGCCACAATAATTTACTCTCCAGCCTTCGAACCCACTACCCGAGCCTTCGGTGACCGCCCGCCCTAGGCTCAGGCGGTGTGCAGCCAAGGCCCAGCCCCAAGAACACGGAAGCGAGCTCTGCGTGACTTTTATTGCCCAACTAGCGGCTGCACGAGAAGAGGAAGCAGCTCGGCGCTCGTCCACTGTGGGCGGAGCCTGAGGGGAGGGGAGGGGCCCACCGCGGCGGGTAAGGGGTGGCGCCTCTAGAGGGAGAGACGTGGGGGCCGGGTTCCACACTCCAGACAGCCTCCGGCACGCGAGAGGCGGAGCCCTTGGGGAACCCGAGGCTCCCGTTCCTGCCCCCAGGTGGTCTCCCGGCCGGGGAGGGGCGGGCCCACTGGGCGAGGGGCGGGGCAGGTGGGCGGGATCACAGCAGCGCACAGAAGAACTTCTTCTCGCGAAAGGGGTTCTCCGAGGTAGGAACAGGAGTGATGAGAGGGTCCTCACAGGCGTGGGCATCACAGTACGTCATCAGGTCCGCCGCAGCCTTGGACACCTGGGCGCCCAGGAGGGGTCAGCGGAACCGGGGAGGGCAGCTGCCTCCCTGTGCAAGGGAACATTCGCTTGCCCGCCCTGGGGTCAGCCCAGTTCCGAGTCTGGCCTCCTATCTCCGACTCTTGGGCTGCTGAGGCCCCAGCATGCGGCTGCACCCACCTTTATCCGGCACAGGCTGGCCTCGATCTTCAGCTGCTCCACCATCTTGCGCGCCTGCCCGATGCTCATAGTGCTGTTCATGGGGGTCTCGCCCTTCATCCTGCAGAAAAGGCTACGCCCTGGTGTTTTCCCCTGCCTTCCAGCTCTTCTGGGATCCCTCACCCCTCCCGCCTCGGAGGAGACGGGACAGTGTGCTGGGGTGTTCCCCAGGCTCCCCGCTGCCTGGCACAGGCAGCATCCAGGTGATTTCGGGGCTCAGTCCCGGAGCCCAGTGTGCCAGGGGCCCCGCCCTACAGGAAGCCGCCCTGCCCCGAGCCCAGCACGAGAAGTTCCCTTGCTCACCTGAAGTGACAGGTGACGAATGTGATGGTAGCTGTGATGGTACGAGGCTGCAGGATCCTGCGGGCCCTACCCCTGTCTCAGTACAGCCACACTGCAGGGAGTCGTTTTGAAAAGATTCGGCCACACCGATGGCCAGTTGGCGAGAATGCCAGATGTCAAGGATGCGGGGAGATGGGAAGGATGCAGGAGGAGGCTGGGAGCCCGGTCGGAGCGTACCACATACCCAGCGGGGGGAGCCCGCACCGCGCCCCGAAGCGCCCCTGGATGCGGTGGTCGGGCCCGACGCCCCGGCTAAGCACTCTGCGGGCTGGGGTGGGGGGACCCTGCTGCAGCTCTGACATCAGCCGCACCATCCACTCTGGCTCCACCCTGACGCGGCACGTAATACCAGACCTCGGTTTCTGTCCCAGGGTACCTGTCCCTGGAGAATGTGACGTGCTACAGGTGGTTGGTTTCTAGACCACCGCGCTTAGCCTCGGCCGATGGGCCGCGTAGTCGGGAAGATGTCCAGAGACAAGGCGGAACCGAGGGGGAACGCCAGGGACCAGGCCAAAGAGCCCGACTCTACAGAGGTGAGCGGCTCAGTGTGGGAGGGGTCACGGGGCAGGGACGCGGGGCCCAGACTTCTCAAGGGGATCACGCCCCACATGCGGTATACCGTTCTCCTGAGCGCGAGGCCCTGACTGCGGGGGCGGGGGGGCATGCCCAAGCACAGGACCCTTGCTAGTACCGGGTGCGGGGACATACGAGCATGGTCCACCAGGAAAAGGACTCCAAACCTGGGCTGAGAGGCAGCCACGCACTTGAACAGCGCAGTGCGCAGAATGAACAGCCCTGGCGTCCCGGGCCGCAGAAGTCAGCGCCCGCCCCGCCTCCCCACGGTAATACGGGCGGAGGGATGTGGTGAGCTCACGATACGGGGACACACCTAGGGCCCCTGTTGGCTCAGCCACAAGCAGAGGAAAGTGCGAGAAGGCCGAGACGCCGCCCAGCGAGCACGCCCCGCCCCCGCACGAGGCCCCACCTCTGCGCCAGGCCGGGCTCCGTCCCGGATGAGACCCCGGCTTCTGTCTGGTCCTGGCTCCGCCCCAGGCGAAAGGAGAGGCGGAAGTCCCTGCTTGTCGGTGTCCCCAGCCCCCCGCGGGCTGGACGAAGGAGTCAACGCCTTGTTGGCGGCTGTTTCCGTGGCGACGACGCCGCCCGCGGCTAAGCCCAAAGCGTGCAGGTCTGGCCCAAGGCGGGTGGCCCTGGCTCCGCAGCGCGCCTGAGGGCTCCACGAGGTGCTGGTTCTCTCCTGTTGGCGCTGACTGGTCTGGGGTGGCGGTGCCGAAGGAGAGCCGGCTGGCGGTCCAGGCTGGAGCAAGGCCATGGGGAGAAGGTCGTGTCGTGCCACCCGGGGACTAATTTCTCTTTCCTCTTCCAGGAACCGCGGGCCGCGCCGCCCCATGGCCAGGGCTGGCGCCCGAGCGGCAGTGCAGCGAGGAACCCGCGACCTGAGCCTGTCCAGCGCGCTACTGTGCCCACCATGGCACCCGAGCCGCCAGCGCCCGCTGCCCAGTGGGCAGCGGAGATGGGTCAGGCGCTGGCGGGCCGCGCACGCAGGCTGCTTTTGCAGTTCGGGGTGCTCTTCTGCAGCGTGCTGCTGCTGCTCTGGGTATCCGTGTTCCTCTATGGATCCTTCTACTACTCCTACATGCCGACGGTCAGCCATCTCAGCCCGGTACACTTCTATTACAGGTGAGGAGGGCCTGACCCGAGGCTGGAGGACTGTCATGGCCCAGTGCTACTATGCTGAATTCAAGTTTTAAAAGAATTTTTTTTTTTTTTAAGTTTTTTGAGACAGGGTCTCGCTTTGTGATTCAGGCTGGCCCTGAGCTCAGCCTCCAACTCACATCACAGCAATCCTCCTGCCTCTGCCTCCCGAGTGCTGGGATGACAGGCGTGAGCCACCACGCCCGGCACTGTGATATGTGGTACTGGTTGCTGCTGGGCGTGGGTCTCCACGCCCAGTATTGTTATGTGGTTACCGGGGAATCCAACCCGGGTCCTTGTGCTTGTAAGACAGGCGCCGGAACCACTGAGCTAACTCCCCGGCCCAAGTTTAAAATTTTTTAAAAATATATTTTCACTTGGCGATGATTTTTCAGGACGATCGAGTCTATCTAGTCTGGACTGGAGCTCTCAGGGTCTGTGTAGAAGGGCGAGCGAGCCCAGCCCCTCAGGCGGTGCAGCATTCACTTTCAGCAGGGAGGTGTTGAGGACACTTTCACCTTTTCCCTGACTGCTTCCTGCTCCAGAACTCTGCAGAGCCTAGGGGAACACAAGGTGACCACAGAGAGCTGACTGGGCCTCCTTTGGCCAACTTCTGCTGCTGGCCTGGTCCCTTGATTACAACCCACTTAACATACTCAGCTAGAGTGTCTCTCTTACTGCTAATCTCAGCTATAGATCATTCGTGTGGTATGTGGCCCTAATTTTTAAGTTCTGCCTTGGAAACTACAACACATGATTAGGTTAAGGGCGTTATTAGTGGTCCAAGTCCCACACACATTACCTGAACTCCTGATCATGTGCTATAGTCTCCAAGGTAGAACTTAAATATTACGGCACATGGATCTAATAAAATCCATGATCTTTCTTCCAATAAAAATGCATGTGTGTGCCTAGGTTTATGCTGCATGCTCGCATACCACATGCAATCTTGGCTATAACTGCAGCTTTCCTGAGCTTAATTGTTAGCTGTTTTTGTAGTTTTCTATAAAAAGTCCCAGACAAGAACTACTGAATCAGATCTCTGAGGACAGGACCTCAGAATCTACACTTTAAGAGTTTTATTTATTCTACTTAAATCATTTTATAATGCTTTTTCTTGGAGATAGGCTCTCTTAGTCCAAGCTAGCCCTGAATCGCCAATCCACTTGCATCAGACTTCCAAATAGCAGGCTGATGGACACAAGCTACACACCTGGATGGAATGTGTGGTCTGTTTTGTTTTGTGTTTTGGTTTTTTAGGGGTGGATGCCTCAGATCGAAGGTGTGATCTTGTGCTTGCAAGGCAGGTGCTGGAACCATTGAGCTAAATCCCCAGCCCCTAGAATATGTGTTTATTTATTGCTGTACTGGGACTTGAACTCAAGCCCTTTGCATTGAGTTACATCCACAGCCTGTTTTTTCCCTGTTTCTAAATCTTTCATTTTTGAGACAAGGTCCTGCTAAATTCTCCATACTGAACTCAAAATTGTGATCCTGTCTTAACCTCCCAGGGTACTCAGGGCCTATAAAGCTCAAGAGCCAATAGACCCTAGTGTCTACAGGTTCCGCCTATAACCCCAGGTCCTAGGAATGTTTTAGGTTAAAGGATCTCAAGTTGGAGACCAGCCTGGGCAACTTAGTGAGATTCTGTCTCAAACTAAAAAAGGGGTGGGGATGTATCTAAGCAATCCTTGGTTTCATCCCATTATGGGTGGGGGATGCCAGAGATTTAGCTCACTGAAGTGCAAGTACAAAGTCCTAAGTTCAATTCCCATTACTTGAAAAATTTAAAAAAAGGAAGAAAAGAGACAGTCTTAGCTTGGTGTGGCGGCACACACCTGTGATCCCAGCACTCTGGGAGATTGAAGCAAAGGGATTGAAAGTTGGTTCTCAGTTTGAACAAATTAGTGATTTACCAAGGCCCTCATGCAAAGAAAAGAAAAAGGGGTGGGAGTGCAGCTGAAGGGGAAGGTGCTGAGTTCAACCCTCAGTAGCAAAATACAAGTAAGTCGGCGGGAGGTAGGACCAGGAGGCATGCGGATACACAGGTGAGGGCAACTCTGCCACTACAGTGTCATACCCTTCTACTGTAGGACTGACTGTGACCCCTCCATCACCTCGCTGTGTTCCTTCCCTGTTGCAAATGTCTCACTGGCTAAGAGTGGACGTGATCGGGTGAGTAATGGGACTGGCCAGAGATTTTACCTGCTTCTAAGATTGGTGACAAGAAGCTAGAGGAAAACATGTAAGGCAGGGCTCCAGGTACAGGGGAGGAGGTCCTGCAGTAAAGGGAGAAAATGCATGGCTATTACCACAGAGGGGACTGTGCCAGAGAACTGGCCCATGGTAGTGTGACTTCAAACCTGGTAAGCTATTCATTCCCACTTAGCTTAGAAATGGGGAGCTTGGGGCTGGGGATTTAGCTCAGTGGTTCTGGCACCTGCCTTGAAAGCACAAGGGCCCGGGTTCAATCCCAGTAACCACATAAACAGTGCCGGGCAAGGTGGCTCACGCCTGTCATCCCAGCACTGGGGAGGCAGAGGCAGGAGGATTGCTGTGAGTTCGAGACTGGCCTGGGCTACATAGTGAGCTCAGGGCCAACCTGAACTACAAAGTGAGCCCTGCCTCAAAAAAAAAAAAAAAAAAAAAGACGGAGAGATGGAGAGATGGAGGATGTAAGAATGACTAAAGATACTAGGGTATAGGAATACTAGATGAAAACCTAACCTTTTGAGGCTATCCCAGTAAAGAAGTCCTCTGATATGAATCTCGGGGTTCCACCAACAGAACCAAGCTTGGAGTGGTGGGGTGCTCCTGTAGTCTCAGCTACTCGAGAAGCTTAGGCAGGAGGATTATATGAGCCCTAAAGTTCAAGACTAGCCAGGCAAGATCTCATCTTAAAAAAGGGGTGAGACCTAAAATGACAGTGAGATGAGGTACATGCGCTTGCCTGGGAGCCAAGTACTGTGGCTTTTGGTTAACTAACAAGGGAGGCAGCTGGGCCAGGGACTCACAGGCTTGAGTCATGGGTGGCTCAGCTGGCAACTTGCAATAGTGGGAGAAGGGTGCAGGGGATTTAGTGAGGAGCTTTCAGGAGAGGCAGAGGACCCCAGGGCCCAGCCACCAAAAGCGGGTAACAGTGACTTAGGGACGGGTGGCCTAACTGCACACTGGCTCCGACAGGTACTGATGTATGGACAGCCCTACCGCATCACCCTGGAGCTTGAACTGCCCGAGTCCCCTGTAAACCAGGACCTGGGCATGTTCCTGGTTTCAGTCTCCTGCTACACTAGAGGTGGCCGTGTCATCTCCACCTCCTCCCGCTCTGTAAGTGTTGGTGAACAGTGAGGGGCTAAGGTGACTGGGTGGGGCCACAGAAGGGATCTCCTCCTTGGGCGTCACATCAAGAAAGGGAAGAAGAGCCCACTCACCAACCCCTTCTCTCGGCCAGGTTCCCCACAGTGAAAAGGGCGAGCGTGCAGCTCAGTGGAGAATGCTGCTCAAGTGTGCATTAGCCCCAAGCTTCAGTCCCATGCTGCAGAAAGAGAGACAGAGAGGTCGGGTGCACCTCACCTCCCACAATCCTGGGTGTGTCCACACTGTGGGACAGCAGACTGTGAATGGCACAGTCACTACCTCTGGACACGTTAGGGATGGGAATGGTTCAGCACAGGGCATCCACTCAGTGTCAGATTGTCACTGCCACATGGGGAGTCTGGGAGGCTCCAGAGGACAATTGCTCAGGGACAGGCAGATCAGAGGCAGTGTTGTACTGATCCAGGAAGAGGTCCTGTGACAAGGGATGCCTTGCTGTATGAGAATGAAGAAATGTGGCTCTTTGTGGTGGCACAAAAATGTCACCCCAGCACTCTAGAACATTGAGGGAGGATTGCAAGTTCCAGTACAGCCTGGGGGGATTTAGCAAGATGCTGTTTCAAAATGAAAAATAAAAGGGACCTGGGCTAGTGCTTAGTGCAAAGGCTCTGGGTTCAGGCCCCAGTGCTCCAAAAATAAGAAATAGCCACAAGAGTGGAGAGATGTGGCTAAGCAGGGAGTGAGACTGCTGGAGGAACAGCCCTGTGCCCGCCTAGCCCTTCCCAGCCTCTGCCTCCACACAGGTGATGCTACACTACCGCTCTGACCTGCTGCAGACACTGGATACAATCGTCTTCTCCAGTCTTCTGTTGTTTGGCTTTGCAGAGCAGAAGCAGCTGCTAGAAGTGGAGCTGTACGCAGACTATAGAGAGAACTCGGTGAGGGCATGGAGCCCGGACTTAGGGATCAGGCAGTAGTGGAGGTGGCAGTGGCCCTCTTCCAGGCCTGCTCCTCATCCTGCACCCTACCCACAGTACGTGCCCACAACTGGAGCCATCATCGAGATCCACAGCAGGCGCATACAGCTGTACGGAGCCTACCTGCGCATCAATGCCCACTTCACAGGGCTCAGGTGAGGGGTGGCCTGAGCTCCCCACACAGGTGCCAGCTTCATGAGGCCCAGAGGAGCTCAACCGTAGTCCCAGGAAGCTTTTTTCCTTTTTAGAGGTGGAGTCTGGCTTTGGGTCCCAGGCTGGATGCAAACTCTTGGGCTCAAATGATCATCCTGATTCAGCCTCCTGAGAAGCTGGGGCTACAGGTGCACAACACCATGCCCAGCCTTAAGTTTTTAAAAATAACCTTGTGAAGCTAGGTGTAGTGGTGCATGCCTGTAATCCTAGCACTTGGGACACTGTGGCAGGAGGATCAGTGCAAGTTTGAGGCCACCCTTAATTACATAGTGAATTCAGGTCATCCTGAACTGCATAGGAAAACTGTCTCTAAATAAATAAATACACCTTGTGGCAACAGCAAGGCTCTTCAGAACACACTGCTGCCTCGATTCACCAGCTCAGCCAGTATGGGGTGACATGAGACAGCATGATGAGGTGGTCATGGCCACCTGCCGTGGCCCTGCCATGCTGGACTTCTTGGAACCATGGGCGTTTGTGAGGAGCTGGCGCCTCAGGATCTGGCAGCTGTGAGGGTGGTCAGATGTGGGGGAATAGCCAGCTCTTGATTGCCAGCTCTCCTGAGTTGCCATAGGCATTATTTCTGGGAAATTAGAACATTGGTGCTGGCTAAGTATGGTGGCCCATGCCTGTCATCCCTGCAGGCTGACGTAGGAGGATTACAAGTTCCAGTCTTGCCTGGACAACTTAGGGACTTAGTGAGAACCTGTATCCAAATAAAAAGTAAAAAAGGCTAGGGATGGAGCTTAGTATGAACCCCCTAATTTCAGTTTTCAGTACTGGAAAAACAAACACCAAAGGTGGTGTGTGCTGAGTGTTGCGTACCACAAGCTCTGTGTCGACTACTGCTGTCTGCCTAGGTACTTGCTGTACAACTTCCCCATGACCTGTGCCTTCGTGGGTGTCGCCAGCAACTTCACCTTCCTCAGTGTGATCCTGCTCTTCAGCTACATGCAGTGGGCATGGGGAGGCATCTGGCCCCGGCCGCGCTTCTCTGTGCAGGTGCATAAGTAAAAACCTGTCCTGGGTGCAGAGGTGGCCAGCACAGGCAGTACTGTCCTGCTCCCTGTCACTCAGCCCTTTCCCTACAGGTTAACGTCCGGAGGAGAGGTTGTACCTGGCAGGAGGCTCGAGGGAACACCCATAAGCCAGGTGGGGGAGCTAGGGGCACTGTAGAGGGTAGGCCTGGGGGAGGCTGAAGGACCCTGCCCCCCACTCTACCCACTTTGGAGGTACAGGGTGCCAGGGCCAGGAGGAGGCCGGCCAGCTGTCGTATTCGGCAGATGGAATAGAAGATGGCAAGAACCTGGAGGAGCCCTCAGGGACAGGTAGGGTGGCTGGCGACTGGCGGATGCCAGGGTCTCCCACAGTCCTAGCACCCATCTCACCCAGTGCCCTTACTACAGAGGCACAGCTGTCAGAAGTGGAGAAGCCAGACCTGCATCCCGTGTGCAGAGATGAATTGGAGCCTGAGGTCAGTGATGGTGAGTAGACACCACAAGCAGTGGGGAACTTCAAGGGCAGGGGACCCTGTTAACCTGAGGCCTCACTGGGCTAGTTCTGTCCTGCCCAGGGTTGGGCTCCTGGGAAGATGCAGCCCTGCTCACCGAGGCCAACCTGCCTGCCACAGGCTCTACTTCAGCCCCCAAGACCCTGGACCACCGGGAGCCCTCCGCGGGGACCCTACGCCAGCGTCCCACGTGCTCCAGCTCCTGAAGGATTCTGTCCTCACACACCAGCCCTGCCCCATCTCATGCTTTGCCCCAATAAACTGTTGTGCCAGTTGCTCTTGGCTCTGTGTGATGCCCCTGTGTCTCCAGGAGGAGGGTGGGGCTGTGCTCAGGCTGCAAGGGTGGGAGCCCGCTGTTCAGAGCCCCAGGCCCTGACGGCCTTTTCCTCTGCCCTTAAGGAGGCAGCAGCATTAGTCTTAGTGGCTGGGAGGGGACTCAGGAGGGGCCTGAGAGCAGAATGCATCACTCAGCCCTGCACCCCTCCCTCCTGTCCACTGGGAGGCAGAAGGCAGGAAATGACTGATGGGGTAGGGTAGTTTTCACCACAACAGCAGTTATAACCCTGGCTGGCCCAGGCTGTCCACAGCTGCTTCCTCTGCATGCGAGCAGGAGCCTCCCAGCCCCACTGTTCATCCTGGCTCCTGAGCGCCTGGGCCGCACGTCACACCCCATGCCTATGCCAGGATCCCGGCATGCAGCCCCAGCCCATCGGGGAGCATCGGCCTCTCCACCCTGTGTGAGTCAGGTCTTGGCCCTCCTGGCACTCGCTGGGTGGGGAGCAGGAGGAGCCAGGTGGTGACATCAGAGTGGGTACAAAAGCTGCAGCAGAACAGAGCAAAGTAGGGAGCCAACCTGAGCTGCGCACTTGCAGCAGCCACTTGACCTGCAACCCACGCCGTGCCAAGGCACTTGCTGGTAGGGTCTCTGGGGGTTCGGGCTTCTCATCCCAGCAGGCTGGGAGGCTGAGGGAGGAGGACCCGAAATTCTAGCCCAGCCCAGCGTGGGTAAACCAGTGACAGGGAGACTTTGTCTGAAAATTGAAAAGGTTGGGCCGGGGATTTAGCTCAAGCGGTACCGCACCTACCTGGCAAGAGCAAGTGCCCAAGTTCAATCCCCGGTACCACAAAACAAACAAAAAATTGAAAAGATCTTCAAGTGTAGCTCAATGCAAAGGTCTTAGCCTCTGTCCCATATCCTCCAGAAAGAACAGACGTCTGAGGATCCCGGTTCTGCTTCCCCCTTCACTATTGCTTTTCTCTGCCTCCTGGGTGTATTTGTTTGGCCAGTATCATCTTCCTGGGGGCAGAGAGGGTCACTCCCTGGTTCTTCCTGGGCTACAGACACCCTCCCCCTCCCCAACACTGTTTCTTCTCTAATCATCCAGAGCAGGCTGTGCAGCTGCCACACATCTGGCGCACACATGTGGGAGCATTTCCAAGCCTCACTCAGACCGAGGCTGAGTGGCCAATAAACATGTCTGCCCCTCGCCCTGCCTTCCTTCCTCTACTGCTGCATGTCCCTGTCCCCAGTCCTGCTCACATGGCTGGGAGCCAGGGCCAACAGCCTCTCTGTTTGCTTGCAGCCTCCATGCTGGGCTCTCACTGCCTCCTGTGGTTCCTGGTGGGGACCCTCTCCTTGGCTCCCGGAACAGCACAGGAGCCTGAGGAGGACATCATGGCTACATCTCCGCAGCCTGCACCCTGTGACTATGACCGGTGCCGCCACCTGCAGGTGCCGTGTGAGGAGCTGCAGCAGGCTGGGCCAGTGGCCTGCCTGTGTCCTGGGTTGTCCAGCCCAGACCAGCCCCCTATCCCGCCACGCCTGGGTGAGGTGCGTGTCCTGGCAGAAGACAGTCGCGCAGAGGTGCACTGGTGTGCGCCAGCCTCACCTGTGGACAGCTACCATCTGCTGCTCTGGGAGAGTACTGGGACACTGCACCAGGGACCCTCTCTCAACGCCACCATCCGCAGAGCTGAGCTTGGGGGGCTGAGGCCAGGGGGTGCCTACGTACTCTGTGTGGTGGCCACTAACCAGGCTGGGGCAAGCCAGGCTCCCAGGCTGGGGAGTGAGGAGCCCACCAGCACAGTCACCCTCCCTGCCTTTGGGCCCTGTGGCCATTTCTCAGTGCCCCTCAAGCCCACCACCCTGGTGCATGCAGCCATCGGGGTGGGCACTACCCTGGCCCTGCTGAGCTGCACTGCTCTAGTCTGGCACTTCTACCTGCGCCAGCACTTGGGCTGCCCACACCACCATCAAGCTGCTGCCTGGTCTCTGCGTTCCTAAGGGTTGGGGGTCTCGAACAGCTGGGAACCAGCAAGACGGGACTTCGGCCAGTCCCTGAGGCTCCGCGTATCGGGAGCGGATGAAGCTAAGAATCCTGACCCCCAGAAACTACAGGCATCAACAACCCCTTGGCCTCTGTGGCTGCACATTCCAGGGGACTTTAAGAATGGCTTCAGCCAAGACCACAGGATAGGAGCTGGGTCCCCTGCTTCTTCAGTTTCAAGGCTTAGCAGATCCACAATTGAGTCCATGTAGGTAGGCCTTCAGGGGGCTAGAAGCCAGAGCTGCTGTCTGTCATGTTTGTCTCCTTGCTATTTAAAACAAAGGAAAACAGTTATCCCTGACTGATGGGAGGGGGGAATGCGAAAAGAATTAAGGTGCATGATGTACGCAGACCAGTTAGTTCCTCACGATGAATGAATGCAATTGTTACCACAAACATAGACTGGCAAGAATAAAAATAACCTATAAAAGCATTATCCTCATTTTGTTTGTTGTTATTGTTGTTCTCTCTCTCTCTCTTTTCTTTTTTTGCAGTACTGGGTATCAAACTTGGACCTTTGTGCTTGCTAGATAGGCACAGTAGGTACCATATGAGCTAAATCACCCACCCTATAACCTGTTCAGGGTGCTTTGTTTTGTTTTGTTTTGAGACAGGGTCAGGCTGTAGTTCAGGCTGGCCCTGAGCTCAGCCTCAAACTCACATTCCAGCAACCCTCCTGCCTCTGCCTCCCGAGTGCTGGGATTACAGGCGTGAGCCACCATGCCCGGCACTGCGGTATGTGGTAATGACTGCTGCTGGGGTGAGTCTCCATGCCCGGTATTGTTATGTGGTTCCCAGGGTCCCCGGGCCCTTGTGCTTGCAAGACAGGAGCGGGAACCACTGAGCTATATCCCCGGCCCTGTTTTGTTTTGTTTTTTGAGACAGGGTCTCCCTTTGTAAACGAGACTGACCTTAAACTCACAGTGATCCTTCTGTCTCAGCTTTCTGAGTGCTGAGGTAACAGGCCTAGACTATTACACACTGCTGTTATTTCTGATATATTCACTACAATTACATTAAAGGAAGTTTTAAAAGATACTTTCAGTTTTCACAATCCCTTTCCATTATTCTGTATATATCTGTTTTTCAGAGACTGAGATATAGACATATTTTTGAGTTTATGCTTAAGTTAGCTGAAAAAATAAATTAATTGACTGCAAAAGTCAGTGGTATTGGGTATATACCAGAAGTATCACTTTGTCTTACAATGTTATACTTTGTTTTCGGAAGAAAGAGATGGAACCTAGAGCCTTGTACATACTAGCCAAGTACTCTACTCCTGAGGTTAAAGGCTTAATCCTCACAATACAAATGTTTTCTTTTTGCACTCATTGCTCTGCATGTACCATACTGCACAGTGGTAAATTCTAGCCTTCTAACTCATACTCAAGGCTAGATAGCTGTCTACAGAGGATGCTCTGTGAAGGGCTTTAACTTAGCTCCTTGCTGGGACATCTGGTTCACATCCTTTTGTGATTACAAGGCAGAAAGAGGTACAACTGTGGCTTTTGATCGTTCTTCATTATGATACCCTAGAATACTTTTGCCATCTAGAATCCATGGGTGTCACACTGGGTGATTCACTTATGACTGTTATTTAGTGCCTGTATTTCCTCAACTTCCATTTATTAATGAAGAATGAGAGCCTCTGAGCCTCTTGTTTCAGTAATATGACTCACTTTCTTTTCTTTTCTTTTTATTTTTTTTAAGACAGGATCTTACTTTGTAGTTCAGGCTGGCCCTGAGCTCACTATTTAGCCCAGAAAGCTGGAACTCACAGCCATCCTCCTGCCTCTGCCTCGCGAGTGCTGGGATTACAAAAGAGTGAGCCACCACGCCCGGCACTGTGGTGTGTGGTACTGATTGCTGATGGGGGTGGTAACCCATGCCCGGCACTGTGGTATGTGGTTACCGGGGATCGAATTTAGGATCTTGTGCTTGCCATGCAAACGTCGGAACCTCTGAGCTAAATCCCTGATCCTAGACGGCGCTTTTTTTTTTAAACAGGGTTTTGCGGGCCGGGGATATAGCTCAGTGGTTCCGACTCCTGTCTTACAAACGCAAAGGCCCGGGTTCGATCCCCAGAAACCATATACAATACTGAGCGTGGAGACTCACACCCAGCAGCAACCAGTACCACATACCACAGTGCCGGGCGTGGTGGCTCATGCCTGTAATCCCAGCACTCAGGAGGCAGAAGCAGGAGGACTGCTGTGATGTGAGTTGGAGGCTGAGCTCGAAACCCTGAGTCTCAAAAAAAACTAAAAAAAAAGAAAGACAGGGTCTCGCTTTGTAGTTCAGGCTGGCCCTGAGCTCAGCCTCCAACTCACATCACAGCAATTCTCCTGCCTCTGCCTCCCGAGTGCTGGGATTACAGGTGTGAGCCACCACGCCCAGCCCTGTGGTATGTGATACTGATTACTATAGTATTGTTTGTGGCTACCGGGGATCGAACCCCGGCCCTTGAGCTTTCAAAACAGGCGCCGGAACCACTGAGCTAACTCCCCGGCCTTAGACAGAGCTTTTGAAACAACAACGGGCTGTGAGGAGTGGCCCACGACTATAACCTGAGCTACAAGGCAAGCTGAAACAGGAAAATTGAAGTTTCTAGGCCAGCCTGGGCTATACAGCAAGGCTTTGTCTCAAAACAACCCTCTCCCAAGAAAAGAAAAACAAACCAGAATGAGCCAAGAGAAAGCTACCACTCACAACCCGCCTGGATTCCTGGAGTGTCGGGCGGAGCTTGACTTAGGCTTCCCAACTAAGTGCTGCGGCAGAGAGGGAGGAGGCCCCTGAGAGTTCGGGTCAAAGGGTGCGCACCTGTCCGGGCTTCCGAGGCTGGCGCTCGTCCCACGGACTTCGTCACAGGCCTTGCTCCTTCTCCTCTCTATTTCTGCAAGTTGCCCTACTCATTTCTCGTTGTCGACTTGTATTTTTATGGGTACACATCTGAATACGTAATGTTACGTCGTCGCGGGGAGATGATGATTGGACGTCATACACCTTTTCAAATCCCTCTTCCCGCCTGCCTTCTTATTTATTTACTTACTTAATCAACAAGTGTCTGCGCAACGTGAGGAGTACGTTCGCTGTCAGGAAGTGGCCTCACGGCATCTAACCCCTTTTTCTCTCTGTTCCCCATAATACGGGAAGGATGTGGCGATGCAAAGCTCCGGGGGCCTAATGCACCTCCCCAGGTGTAAATTCCCCAGGATCCTTTCCGAAACTCGCAGGCCTTTTAGTTCCGTGTAACTGCACCACTCTGTGGTAGAAATGTTTTTGTCCTTCCTCGGCAACCGTCTACGCCTTCCCCACGTTACCCAAACAGACGGGGTGATTCCGCTTCCGGTCGGTATCCACCGCTGCTGGGTTCCGCGGCTCGAGCCGGCGAGCGGGAGCGCGGTGAGCGAGGGTCGTACGGTGACCCCGGCTGACCCTTGCACGGTCCTTCTCGCCCGCAGGTCCGTGCGGCGGCGCCATGGCAGAGCTGACGGCGCTGGAGAGTCTCATCGAGATGGGATTCGCCCGAGGACGCGCGTAAGGGAGCCCAGCCCCGCACCCCGCCCGCTGCCGCCATAGCTCGGGCGCAGCTTACCGTGTTTCTGCCCCCAGGGAGAAGGCTCTGGCCCTCACGGGCAACCAGGGCATCGAGGCCGCGATGGACTGGTGAGTGCCAGGTGGGGGTAGGGTCGTCGAGCGCGGCCACTCGCTAACTCTCCTCGCCGTAGGCTCATGGAGCACGAAGATGACCCCGAGGCCGACGAACCCCTGACCACGCCGGCCCCGTGCGGAAGCACCTTGGGCCCGGATCCGGGACTAGAAGGTCGGCGGGACTGTAAGGCCGAGGCGGGGGAGGATGGCAGCAAGGGGCTAGGCTGACGGGTGTGGGGTGGGGATCGTGAGATCAACGCTCGTTCAGGACCTGAGTTGGCCGCCGGCGAGAGGAGACCCGTCTTGACAGAAGAGGAGCGACAAGAACAGACCAAGAGGTGAAGATCGGGCTCTTCCTTAGACCGCAGTGTCTGGAGAGAACCTTGGCCTATCCTTATTTCCTTCGTTGTTTATTTTGATTTTTGAGGCAATATCACATTATGTAGTTTAGGGTGACTTTTATTTCCCAGCGATCCTCCAGCTTCAGCTTCTGGAGTGTTGAGGTTGCAAATGTGCACCACTATGCCTGGCTTTTTTTTAAAATCCAGAATCTTAGGCATGCTAACCATGTGCTATAACACTCACTAAGATACACACTTGGCGCCTTTGTTTTTTCTTTGCATTTTATTTTTCGTTTCTTTTATCTTTAAACACATGTTCCTAATGTAAATTTGCCTTCCCATTCTATGTCCACTTCCCTTGAACTCTTTTCTCTCTGCAAGACAGAATGATGGAGTTGGTTGCCCAGAAGCAGCGGGAACGGGAAGAAAGGGAGGAACGGGAGGCCTTGGAGCGAGAACGGCAGCGCAGAAGACAAGGACAGGAGCTGACAGCTGCTCGACAGAAGCTGCAGGAAGATGAGATGAGACGGGCTGCTGAGGAGCGGAGAAGGGAAAAGGCTGAAGAGTTAGCAGCCAGGTCTGCAAGTTGGGTGTGGATCTGTAGCTGAGAAAGCAGTCAAAGATTGCTTTGTCCATACCTGATCTCTTTTCTCCTTGTCTGCATTCCAGACAGAGGGTTCGAGAAAAGATTGAAAGGGACAAAGCAGAAAGAGCTAAAAAGGTGGGTGACTGAGAAGACTGTGTAAAGGAATAGCTGGGTTAATCACCTCCCTTAACTTGAGAGAAAGCATGGGCTTACGTGTGTGTTTCTCCTAAGGGTTACCGTGTTTTACTTTGTCCCCCAGTATGGTGGTAGTATGGGTTCTCAGCCATCCTTGCCAGCGACGGTGCCAGGTCCTGTTCCTTCTTCTCCTAGCCAGGAACCTCCCACCAAACGGGAGTATGACCAGTGTCGAATCCAGGTATTCACCCCAATTCCTGTCTTGCTCTTGAAACTACTTAGTTGTCCTATAAGGTGTTCAGCTCAGAGAATTTTGCAGTCAAGTTTTGGTTGTCAAGTCTCTTCTCCACTGTTTGTAAATGACTTGAAACCCATTTCCTACTTCAGGAAGAGATCGAATTTTCCCTGCCACAGATGTATTTAAATCCGTAACTGTCTTATGCAGCAGTTGCTCTTGCTTGATTCACTACACAGCTATTTTTGTGCAATTTGTCTTTTTTTTTTAGTAATTCAGGCTAGCCTCCCAACTCATGGTGATCCTCTTGCCTTAGGCTTCGAGTGCTGGGATTACAAGTGCCCACCACTACACCTGGCTGATTTTGATCTTGATCTTTGTGTGTACCACCATGTGTCATTTTGGATTACATGATGAGGGATCAGAGGCCCTTCACATAAGCACAGCATGAGTAAAGCACAGCATGAATATTGTTCTTACGCTACAAGTTTTAAATACTTGTCCTAAAGGTTGGGATGGAGGAACAGCTGTTGGCCAGTTTTGAGGCTCACAGTTTTGGGCATCTATATCCCTTGCTCTCCAGGTCAGGTTGCCAGATGGGACCTCACTGACCCAGACTTTCCAAGCCCGGGAACAGCTGGCGGCTGTGAGGCTGTATGTGGAGTTACACAGAGGGGGAGATCCTGGAGGGGCCCAGGACCCTGTGCAGCTGCTCAGTGGCTTCCCTAGACGGGCCTTCTCTGAGGCTGATATGGAGAGGCCCCTACAGGAACTGGGTACGTTGTGGGAAATGGGAATGTGCTTACATGGAGAGGACAACACTGAGAGGGGCTGGGTCTGGTGGAACTGGTATGAGGCCAGTACTGGGGAAGCAGAAAGCAAGTGTCCTTTCATCTCAAGCTTGTTTTCTCCAACTGATCCTTAGGTCTTGTGCCTTCTGCTGTACTCATTGTGGCTAAGAAATGTCCCAGCTAGAAAGCCTTATCCCAACATCCTTGACCTTCATCTTTGCTGAGGCACTGATATCTTCCTAATAAATGGCACTGTGTTCTCTATATGCCTGGCTCCTTCCTAAATAGCTATGCATGACAAAACTGGGGAGAGGCATCAGATAATAATGGGAAGTTGTTGGCCATATACATTCTCACTCAGCTTTAACTTCCTACAGCATAGCGATCTGGCCCTAACACAATGTTTTTTCAGTTAGTTTTGCTAGAGAACCAAAGGGGATGAGATACAGGAGTTGGGTGTCACTCAATGACAACCCTGGTGCTTAGCATGCCAGAAGCCGTGCCTGGATTCATTCTGAACAAACTTTTAGTTCAGCCTAAGCAACTGAGACCTAATTTCAAAATAGCTGGAGGGGCGTGGGGGGGGGGGTCTCAGTGACACTGCCTTTGCTTGGGAAAGTGCAAGGTCCTGAGTTTGTTCCTGTAACACAAACCAAAACACAACAAAAGCTGGCAAATGGGCCAGGGATTTAGCTCAGTGGTTCCGGCACCTGTCTTGCAAGCACAAGGGCCCGGGTTCAATCCCCAATAACCACATACAATACTGGATGTGGAGACTCAGGCCCAGCAGCAATCAGCACCACATACCACAGTGCCGGATGTGGTGGCTCACGCCTGTCATCCCAGCACTCGGGAGGCAGAGGCAGGAGGATTGCTGGGATATGAGTTTGAGGCTGAGCTCAGGGCCAGCCTCAACTAGAAAGCGAGACCCTGTCTCAAAAAAAAAAAAAAGGCTGGCAAATGTAGCTTCTGGTAGAAAGCTCTGGGGTTTCATCCCCAGAGTGCAAATGGGGTGGAGGACTGGAAACTACTAGTAAAAACCTTCAGGGTACAGGGATAACGACCTGCATTTACTGATTCCAGGCACTGCCCTTACATATGGCCTCCTTTTGCCTTGTAGTTCAGGCTGCCTTTGAATTCACTATGTATCCCAGGCTGGGCTTAAACTCTCAATAATCCTCCTGCCTCAGCCTGCCAAGTGCTGGGCACCTTAGTCAGAGATTCCGGTTTTGGAACATGCAGGAAGGAGTTGAATCACATCTTTACAGACCTTTTCACCATTACTGTGTTACAGAATAGGCATTACTACCTGTTACTGCCCCTTTCAACCTAAAAGGAAAGGAGTTCTTTACAGGTATACATCGAGAAGC
>PVIR01031339.1:0-19637 GCA_004026965.1 Petromus typicus
ACAAGATCTCAATTATTCCTCAAAAGAATACAAAGAAATGGACAGGGGGTATATGAAGAACTTAGCTACACAACTCATTGAGAAATAGAAACTAGTAGAAGTAGTCAGTATCAAAAATAGAAAAGGTAATTGTGTGCTGGTAAAGGTGTGAAGAAAATAAAACAGTTATACACCATTGCTGAAAATATAAATTAGTATAGCCATTATGGAAGAATTGGGATGTTTTTTAATATACTTCATGATAGAATTACCAAATGATCCATGAAGCCACTACTGAGTATATATCTAAAGGAAACTGAATCAATACATGGAGGTGACGCCCGTATTTTCCAGGTTTATCACACTACTTTTACAATAGCCAAGAATGAAACAACTTAACTTTTTGTCAGCTAAAGATGGAAAACATGGAATATGTACACAATGGAATATTTTCCAGCAACAACAACAACAAAAAAAATAAAATCTTGTCAATTGTGTCATCATGGGTGGAACTGGATGGACGCCGTTATGTTAAATACAATAAGCCCAGCAAAGAAAGACAAACTCAACATGATCTCGCTCACATGGAAGATACTAAAAAGCTGATATTATAAAAATTGAGAGTGAAATGGTGATTTCTAGAGGCTCAGGGAATAGTGACAAGGGAGGAATTGGAAAACATAACACATAGGTAATACGTTGAGAGTTAATAGAAGTAAAGTGTTCTCCTGGGCACAGTAGGGTGGATCCATACCGAAAAAAAAACTAAAAGAATCGATTTTGACCTTTTTTGTATAAATAAACTATAAATACTTGAAGATATAGATGTATTTTACATGATTACCCAGTGTGTACATGCGTTGAAATATCACACGGTGATCCATTTGCATGAACAATTTTTATGTTTATGTATCATTTTAAAATAAATTTTTAAAATATGTAAATTTGAGCTTTTATCTTTATTCCCTTCACTTTTTCTTTACTCTACCTAATTTGGGAAGTTTTTATTTTTTTATGTAACTCTCTTTTATTCCTTTAATCCAAATAATTCATTGCTCTACTCCCTTAAAATTATAGAACAAACCTATTTTCTGAAGAGTAAATATTTCATTTTTAAATTTTTAATTAATTTTTATTAAATCTTTATTGGTACATTATGAATACACATCATCTTCGCATTCAGCATTGAGAGTTTTTACCAGAATATGACATGACTTGATTCTCATTTTTACCTTTTACCTCCACCCTGCACCTCCCACCCCCTATATACATAATCTTTCTTTCCTTTTTTCTTTATTACTATCACATTCTTTCCCCCCTCATTATTTACCCACACACACTCTTCCCTTTTAAATATTCTCTATTTCACAATATCAACTATACATACTACAACTCATTTACAACTTCATTTTCTCATACCAGAGAAAAGATCCGATATTTACACATTTGTGACTTATTTCACTTATGAGTATGTTCTCAAGGTACATCATTTGTAAAATTTTAAAAAACACTTTATATCATCTGTGTATTCAATTTTTTCATATCAGAATACTCTCTATTTTAGTACCACACAATGTGCTAAATATACTATTATCTGTGTTCCATTTTTACTTAAACTGTCTACTCATCTGGCAGTTCTGTATCTTGCTTTGTATAGTAGCATATAAATGTGTTGTATAGATGTTCAGTGAATCATTGTTTATTTAGAAAAACCTCTGAGATGGAAATTGAGCTATTTATAGTCTTTTCCTACTGTAAGTTGCACTGTAATAAATGCCATCCTGAATTGCTGCTTTGTATTTTACTCAAAGGCAAATATCTGGAAAAGTGGGTGGCAGGAGACCAACGCTGGCTCAGAGGGTGAGGACCAAGTAATAAAAGGGTACTTAATTTCCCTTGGTATTTCCAAATATCCATTCAATGTTATATGGCATCTTGCAAATTTAACCTCCCTATGGACCAACTAAAAATGAGTATTACAAGAATTTTTACTTTAACTCCATCATGATAAGTAGTATTTGATGTACTGTTGTTTAATTGTATTTCCCCCATTATGAGTTATGAAATTCCAGTATTTTTTCTGTACATTAGTTTTTATTTTATTTTTGGCATTTTACAAAATAGTTGACTTTGTTATTCTTTCTTCTTGATCCAAAAATCATCCTTCTGAAAAATATTTTCATTCTTAGGTTCTAAAGTAACTCACTTTTTTCTTTCTTGAATTTTTGTTTTATATCATGATTCTGATCTATATGGAATTTATTGTCTTCAACAATATAAAGAATCGATCCAGTTTTACTATAACACATTTGGATATCCAGATATTATCATCACTTATTTCAAAATCATACTTTGCCTCAAAGAATTTAAATAAGTTTAAATTAATCCATATGGTTTTATAAATTTCCATAAATAAATGGTTCTAGTTTTGAATATTCTTTGTTGGCTCATTGGTTTAACTCAAAATATGTCAAGAATACATTTTTATTTTTATTGGAGAAAATTGCATTTAACATCCTTTTCAAAGTTTAGCATTAATTTCCTCCTTTTCAAAATATCCTGTTGATATTTATTAGATTATTTAAACAAATGAATTTTATTCAGACCTTTAGATACAGCAAAGTACTATAATCTTACTGAGTTTTTTTTTATATATATTCATGAGTGAATATATTTTGTGAAGTTAGGACCATATATATTTTTTTCTTTTTTTCCAGATCTACTTTCATTTGTGTTTTATGGCTAAATTCTTGTATGATTTAATTACATATTTCTTTTTCCCATTTTAATATATTATTTTCACTTTATTAGTATGCATAGAGTCCTTACTCATATTGCATCTTTCTTTCTGACAAAATCATGCAACTGATCTTGTTTTATACAAAATTTGTTTTCTGAAAATATATGATATACTTTAGATATTCTACCTTTATTATGGAATAATATTGATATTTCATGATTATCAAAAAATATAATTTTATGTGCAAATAAGGATGTCTCTATTCTAATTATTGTGCTTTTCTCATCTTTTTTTTTTTTTTTTTTTTTTTTTTTTTTTTTTTTTTTTTTTTTTTTTTTTTTTTTTTTTTGAGACAAGATCTCACTTTTGTAGTTCAGGCTGGCCCTGAGCTCAGCCTGGAACTCACAGCAATCCTCCTGCCTCTGCCTCCCAAGGGCTGGGATTGCAGGTGTGAGCAACTACACCCGGCACTGTGGTATGCAGTTCTGATTACTGGTGGGCATGAGTCTCCACATCCTGCATTGTTGTATGTGGTTACCAGGGACTGAACTCAGGCCCTTGCACTTGAAAGGCAGACAGCAGAACCACTGAGCTAAATCCTAGGCCCTTCTCAGCAAATTTTTAATTCATAATTCCCAGGAAATTTAAAGATTAGTAAAAAAACTGAGCATGAATGTGTTACACCTGTTTTTGTTATATAGTTTTGTTATATAGTTTCCATATTCTGGTTTGGAGACTGAGAGAGAGAGGGAAAGAGAGAGAGACAGTGTACATTACACATGCTGTTACTGTGTGAGGATGATGACTAATGGGAGAGAGAAATTTTTAGGTAAATGTATACTGAATTTTCTCCTTTAAGCATCCGTGGAGATGATCATATGCATTTTCAAGTATACTGTGATAGATTACTGTGAATTAATGAAATTACTAATGTTTAATCACCTTCACATTGATAAAATAAACCTAACTTCATCATAATGTATTTGTCATTGTTCTGCCAGATACTTTTGGCCAATTCTTGAATTTAGCTTGTTTATTTTGATAGTTAAGTGAGTTTAATGGGTTGTTTACTTTTTTGAGAATGTTCTGTTGTGTCAATTATGTGAGTTTGCAACTACTTTTTTTTCTGTTCTTTGAATAGTTAGGGTAGATTTCAGATTATTTTTTTCATTTAGTAGTTCAGTATGATACTGTTAGAAACTGCTTGTGGCTGCCTGTTTTAATAAGGAAGAGGAGAGGGAGGATGGGAATGGACTGCAGCAGAGCGACTAAGAAAAGGGAGCGAATGAAATGAAAGTAGAGGGAGCAGGGGAGATGGGGAGATAGGATAGGATTATCAGTAAAATAAAGTTAACAAACATTTTTCCCAGAATTTTGGGGGTTTAAAATAAAAATACTATGATAATTTTAAATCAGCATCATTTAAACAAATATTTAGCTGTAGTTTGAGGAAAAATATTATCTCACTGAATTGTGCTAGGTGAATATGGTATAAACAAGAGGAAACTGAGATGAAAGTAATTCAGAAATTTCTTCTCCGAAAGATTACTTCTGGGTTGAAATAGGAAATATTAAGCAATTAAAGACCTGGTAGAGTTAATAGATCAGGCACATTCTAGTGAAGAAAGGAAAGTAAAGCCAGAAATAGATAATAATGCACAGAGGTACTTGGTGGAAGCGAGTGGTTATTTAGAAAGCAAGGAAATATAATTCTGGGGAGACGGTGGGCACACACTGGGGACAGAGAGTCACACCCAGTTTTGTGTGGTGCCATTCCTGTCTTCTAGTGCAGGGTGTAGTGCTGAATAAATATTTGTTGAAGTAAAGCTACACAATTCCTTCCATGGTTTGGATGAGGATAGCTACTGTGAAATGAAACAGAATCATTTAATCATTCATTTATCTTCAGCTCTGCTTTGAATTCCAACTGCAAAGGGAATAAAACATTCCCTTCATCCTGCAGCACCTCACATCTTTCTGGAGGCTACAGAATGACGGTGTATACATTTTGATAAGTTCAAAAATAGAGTGGAGAATAAGGTGGAAAGAGTAACTTTCTCACAAACTTTTAGGAGAGAAAGTTCTATGACTATGTTATTGAGTATAGAGCATGAAAAAATTAGAGATAAGAGTTTGAAAATTGTTCCACATTTTAGCAGAAACAGTAACATTATGACTTTAGAAAAATGTTGAGAAAATACCAATAAAAATTATATTTCTAATGATACATAGAGTGCCCTTTTTCTCATTTACCCATGACTCAAACTAGAATGTGTATGACACGATGACCACTAAACCTATCTGATGGCTTTAAGAAAATGCAGCAAAGCATCCAATTTTATAAATGAAAAATTTTAAGTATGAGTGAAAGGAAATAATCTGGAAAATCCTTGGTTCATGATTCTGAAATTCACCCATCCTTTCTTTATACGATCCTCCTTGGCTATATAATCTTCAGTAACTGATTTAACCAGGCATTCTGATTTTACATCTTTGTATTGACTTTGGCTTCCAAATTGGCTCAGTGCTGTGGCTTTCATCTGTCTCAGCCTCATATGTTAAAAGTCTGGCTATTGGAAGATGGTGGGTCCTTCAGAAAGTGGACCCTAAGGAGAAAAGACAGGTCACTGGAGACAACCCTCTGAAACAGCCTAACACTTCAGCTACTTTCTTTCATTTCCATTGCTTCTTGGAGGTAGTTTTGTTCTACCCTGAGTTTCCTCCCAAGACATGCTGCCTTGCCAAGATGCAAAAACAATTCAGTCATGGACTGACGTCTCTGATATGGTGAGCCAAATAAACCTTTCCTGATTTTAGATTGATTGTCTCAGGTATTTTATTACAATAATAAAAAGATGACTAGCACATTTAGTTTGGATTTCACGTTGCTACTGGCTTCCTGCTGCATATTCACATAGATGAATTCCCATGTACATATCACCTTAATTTAGCAGTTTTATGTTTAAACCATTTCCATTAAAGTACTATGACAGATAACATTTCAAATTAACACATTATTTATTTTAAAAGTCTCCACCATGAGACAAAATGATAACAGAATTTGCTAATGGCTAAAGTGTTTACAAGTCCTGTGATAAGAGAATGGAAGAAAAGGGATAAGGGAGGAAAGGTTCACATAAACACACACACACACACACACACACACACACACACACACACAAATGGGATAGGGGTAAATAGGAAATAGGATATACGCCTTGGAAAATATTTAAATGCTAAAATTCACAAATGTTAGACAGTTTTAATTTCACACAAAACAAATGCTACCCCATCTTAAATAATTAGTTTAAACAAACCTTCTTTTTGGAAGGAGTCAAGGAAAGGGCAAAGGTGTGTGCTAGTGTTGAAGGAATTGCTTTTGCAGATTACGTCTGCCCCCTCCCCACACCTCCAAGGGAGACATGTTTTGGGAACTGAGATGTACCTCAAATTATTTCCAGGTAAAAAGTAGCACAGCTGAAAATTAGAATTGTTCCAAAAAGTGTACCTGATAACTTATTGAATAATTTCTAAAAAGAACAAGAGTAACCCATTCTTGAAGTATTTAGAACACCATGAAAATTGGTAATTGTCTTCCTTCATACCTAGGGGAAAATGAGAATTTAATAAAAATTTGGTAATAAACTCAAGTAGAATCACACCGTGGGGGACAGTGAACTTTAAAAAACTGTAATGAATTCTGGCCCACTTCCCTATTTTATTTCTTAAAGATGTATCTATGTAAGTAGGTATTTATATAAGTGGCAGAGGCAAATGGTAACTATTGTACAACACTGTGATAAGATGAATTGTCTTTTCCAACACATGAGTACTTTGTAATATCGTAGAATATGAAATTAAATCCAGAAAAGGCCTTGAAAACAAAGAATTAATGTGACATAATCACATCCTTAATAGTTGTATTTTCTTATATTGCTTTAATTCTCTTACTGAATTGAAACTTAATAGGTTTCTTTTCGAAACTTGATTATCGTAATGCAATGGTAGTTCTATAAAAATGAAATTCCTTACAAAATTAAGTAATCATGGCCAAATGACAATTATTCATTTTTGTAGGCTACAATGTTCTATCATTAGCTCAAGTCATTTTGGTATTTTTCACTTGAAGTTAATTAGAGTGTCATACATTTAAGAAACTGGAAATGTAATAATTTATGGCATTTCATTGTGTTTTATTTTGCAGCCAGAATGTGTTCTCTCATACACAATATGCATCTTTTTAAGGAAAAAAGTTAAAGTGACTGTGTTTATTTGCAAATTCTGCTTACACAGACAAAAACACTTGATTTCTGGATGTGTATTTCATCTTGCTTGTAGAATAGAAACACTAAGTTTACAAAATACATATAAGACACATCCATAAATTGTTTTTGTCTGTGTGACATTTTCATATATTAGAAGGTAAAAATTTAAAAGTGAAAGCAAAGCTTGTGTCTATGGGGAATGAGGATGGTCGGGAAGGCAGGAGGAATGGGGAAAAATGAGAATCATCATATACCATGTACAGATACAAATTTATAATGTTGAATGTGAACATAAAATACATCTTAAATGTACCAGTAAACTCAATGTATGAAAAAAAAAAAACAGTCAAAATCATCAGAAATCTCAAAACATTCCAAATTATATTCTAGTCATTACTGGTGTTGATCAACAAATGTTAGACATCTAGCACCAGTACCATGTGCAGCACTTTCTCCTGTCCTTTTCTCCAGCACTTTGCTCTTCTGATTGAGAAAAATGTAATTTAGGATTTTGAAACAGCAACAATAGTACAACTAAAAACATTCCCAAAAAGAACTTTCAGAACTACTTCAGAAAGTGACAAGAATGAAGGGGGATAGTTGTATCCAAAAATGAAAGGAAGTATTTTGAGGAGAACTAATAGCAGCATATCTTCCATACCAGTAATTTCTAATTTAACCTCTCACCATGTTTTTATAGTGCTGTGTATTCAGTTATGGGTGTCTTGATGTATTAAATAGAATCTCATTAGTCTGACCCATGCCCCAGACACACTGGAGTGGGGAGTATATGCCTTCTCTTTCTATAACTAGTGCCATTCCATTCTAGCAGCCATTTCTCTAAACTATGAATATTTGCACACACAGAAGTAATGTGGTTCTGGTCAGACCTTTTGATTTAATTATATGTTCTAAGGAAATTTTTAATCTCTTTGGAAATAAATATATAGAATCTAAAAGTTTTCCCTCTTTACATTTCCTGGAAATACCCACAAATATAGTAAAAAGTTTATTTTATCATGATAGCAGAAACTTGCCCTAGGAAGAACAGAATACTGTAACGCCATGAACATCAGGACTTATAGTGCCCTGCTCCTTGACTCTGCATCATATTTCTATGGGACTTCTGAACTCTCTTCCTGGATTGATTGTTTTCATGTCATATACATTTGCAGGAACAACGTGACAAGTGATAAAAAAAGGCCACTTAATTTGAGTAAGGATGAGTAATTTGTGAAAAATACTATTAAAAATGACTACATTTTACAGGATGATACTTTTGGAATAAGAAATAATGGTATGACATGTGCAAATAAGGGAGTGATGGAAAGAGTATTTGTGCATGAAGCAGCTTAAAATTTTTATAAGGGGATTCCAGGGCTTTGCGCTTTGTAGCTCAATTGATAACTAGAATAAAGCAGCAAGACAGACATCACCAGTTCTGGTTTTTCAGATGAGAAAACTAAGGCATAAGGGATTTACCCAAAACCAGGTACTGAGCATCATAGCTGGAATCTCAGAAAGGCCATTTACCTTCAAAGACTTAGCCCATAACCACCAAGGGGCAGTTGTGACAGACAGAATTATCTTTATTGTTTAATGACATTCTTTACAATTCAGCAAAATTATTTTCTTTTCCCTCTACAATAATGAGGATATACATCATGTCACATGTCAGGTGCTGTGATCATTGTTGTAACACCATCACCACTTTTGCAACCCTGGTCTCCAGTGTGAAGCCCTTTGCTGTGACTTGTGGCAGATGGGGCGTTTCCTTGCTGGCCCCATTGTCAGAGCTGGCTCTGAAACTTGTTTGGGATAGTTCACAAGTGGACATGATACTTACCACTTTTCAGCAGAAGTTGTAGGTGTGTTTTTATGGTTCCATTTTTTCCTTTTCTGACCCTTGCTGCAGCAACACCATATTGCTGCTCCTTCAACCTGAGGATCTAGAAAGATGGTACAGAACGCAAAAATGAGCCTGGCCCAAACCTGACCCACACAAGCAGAACCGGTGCCCATGGTTTAGAATTTCAATATGAAATAAATATTAAAGCCACAAATATCCTGGGATTAGTTGATACATGGCATCATTTAGACAAAGCTAATTCTACCAAGACATGCACAACTCCACACACATTCATCTTCGGTAGCATTTTTATAATAGAAAACTTGATATATCACTATTGATGTGATATGTATGGAAATCAAAATGTTTTCCTAGAAATGTGTTTCCATCCTCCTATAGACAGAACACTATTTTTAGTATACTTTAGTTGGAAGTACGTGTTCATCTTGTAGTCTGTGATGTAGTTTAATGATATTTCATTATCCATGACATTAAATAAATGTTGATAATTTAAATTCAGTGATATTATATCTTTTTTGTGTAATTTCAAAATAAGTTTTATTTTATAGCTATAAGCTTACAAAGTTGATACAGTTTTATGCTTATACATTTTAAGTATAAGAGAAAATGCCAGGAAAGGGCATTTATGTAAATGTATATCTTATTGTGGTATAGGAAAAAGAAATTGATTCATTTTGTTTGAGCATTGATCCCTCTGTGTTTGCAGTCTTTATAAATTATCCTAGGAGTATTGACTCCTTATACAAGTAATGGCTTACTGCGCATGTGTTCATCCAAGTAATTTTCTCCATGATTGGGCAGGCCTGGGGTGGACACAGAGCACTCAGCAACTACTGAGTGGAAAGGAAAGGACAGAAATCTGATAGTACAAGGAAATACTGGCACAAACTGAGGAATTAGACTTCTATTGCTTCTTTTTTATATCACTGAGATTACTTTATATCACAGTCTGAAGTGACAATATTCAGAATATATTCATTTTCATTGTCACATGAATATATATTACTGTGATGTGTGCAGAAAGTGATATATTTCACAGGCACACAATCTCTGCCATATGAATAACTACTGATAACTTGCATTTACCATACAAAGTTCACATTTGCAACAGAGTTGGCACTGCATACTGTATTTAATATCTATTACAGAGTACTTAAATTATCTACTTAAAATAGAGAATTATTGCCATAATTTCCTGGCTTACTGAGAAAACAATAAATAGGGATATAAAGTGATGATGAATGAATTTAAATGTTAAAAATACTTTAGGTCCCACAGATCAAGGGGAAATTTCACAATAATTTACCCTCAAAAGTCATAATACATCATCATTAGGAACACAGTTCTAAAAACAAGATAGAAGTCTAGAGCAAATGCACCATAGGTGGAAGTACATGTTCATCTTGTAGTCTGTGATGTAGTTTTATGATATTTCATTATCCATGACATTAAATAAATGTTGATAATTTAAATTCATTGATATTATGTCATTGTTTTTGTGTAATTTCAAAATAAGTTTTATTTTATAACTATAAGCTTACAAAGTTGATAGTTTTTTGCTTATATATTTTAAGTAATATATGTGATCATATAATAAGGTGAACACTTAAAATTTTTAAAAATTTATTATAATTGAAGACATGTTGCCATTAACACTTCTCAAAATACCTCTTCCTTCTTTGAAAACATTTGCCCCATCGGTTTCCATGTCCTTGTTTATATTTCATTATCATTTTGAGTTGTATTAAGAGCCAAAAGTTGCAAAATACCAGATCTGTGAGCATAGTAAATGAAGACATATCAAAACATCAAAATGGCTGTGAAAAGATGCCCATAAAAAGGATGTAGATTTGCTTCAGAAAATGGCATAAATGATGGTGAAAGTAGGTGTGATGCAGGGGAGACTATTTTATGTTATTTCATTCTTCTAAGTTGAGTTTATTGGAATAGTTTATACATACAGTATAATCATTTTCAACATTAAGAATTTGTACCTGTAATGACACATGTTGATTCTCATTTTCTCCCTTTCCCCTGCCCTACTTACAGCCCTATCACCCTGCATACATAAGCTTCATTTTTGTTCTTATAATAATTAAACAGTTTTCTTTCCCTTCTTTACTTTTCCCTTCCCACTTTTTCCCTTTTTGTTTTGAACATTTTCTTCCTATTTCATAGTACCTATCATACATTTGAAAACTCATTTGCATCTTCAGTTTCTCAAATCAAAGAAATTATACCCATCTGTGTCCTATTTATTTCACTTATGAATATGTCTTCAAGGTAAATCCATTTGAATAAGAATAACCTTAATTTATTAATCTTTATGGCTGAATAATACCCCATTTTATTAAACACACACACACACACACACACACACACACACACACACACACACACACATCTTCTTCATCCAGTCTTCCATTGATGGTCATTTGAGCTGTTTCCAATATTTAGCTATTACAAACTGAGCTTCTCTAAACATGTGTGCACATATGTTGCTATAGTGTGATGCTTTTAATTCTTTTATGTATATACTAACATTGGATTAGCAGGGTCAAATGTGACTTCTAATCTTAGCTTTTTAAGGAATCTACACAGTAGTTGCACCAGTCTATATTCCCATCAACAGTGGAGAAGGGTTCCTTTTCTGCCAGCATCTGTTATTGGTTGATATTGTGATAGCAGCCATTCTTTCTGGAGTAAGATTAAATCTCAGTGTTGTTTTTATCAGCTTCTTTTGAATAACCAGTGAATGTCAATGTGTTTCTTAATGTAATCACTTTGTTTTTAATTTAAATATCCACAATAATTTTTATCATGCCTCATATAATGAAAATTTATCACCAGTGTTGGCAAGAATTGTACATTTTAAATATAATCCTTACTTATTACAAAAAGCATTATTTTCAATTCATAAACTTAGGCTAGGGATTTAGTTCACTGGTTCTCGCACCTGCTTTGAAAGTGCAAGAGACCGGGTTCAATCCCTAGTAACCACATACAATGCCAGGCATGGAAACTCATGCCCAAGCCCACCAGCAAGAAGAGCCACATACATTTCCGGTGTAGTGGCTCACACCTATAATCCCAGCATTCAGGAGGCAGAGGCAGGAGGACTGCTGTGAGATTTTAGCTGAGCTCAAGGCCAGCCAGACCCTGTCTCAAAAAAGAAAAAAAATCATAAACTGAACTAGTATTAGTAGCATACATTTACAAATATACTGAATCTCAAAACAGTATCAAAATTACATATTAATTAAATATATTTTGTATGTTTATTTCTATTTTAATATATATGTACATATATATTCTAAAAAGTATACTGAAAAAGCAAAAAGTAACCTTTGTGAATTGACCTTGTTGTCTAATCTATAGCCTTTTGCTTATACAAGATTAAAGCATTATTTGCATCATACTTGAGTGATTTCTAGAAGTTTGTTGTAGAATATTTGCTATTTCATTTCCGTTAGCTGAATTCATTCCTGCACTATTTCTGCTAGCTAAAATTGTGTCTGTAGGCTTAATTTATTTCCCAGTTTTGTAATTATTATTTTTCCTGGGTTTATGTTGACCTATTTATACCAAAATTTGAATTTAAAATTTCTGGTCGTTGGAGATGAAAGTTCTCCTACAGAGATAATTAGGCAGTATGAATGTGTTTTTTCAACATGTGCTGTAAATTTCAGTGAGGATTGTCCTCCGTAATTGCTTTCAGCATTGTCTGGTTTTGTCCTTGGCATCATGCTTTGAGTTAAGTGGTACCTGAAGCACGTCATTCCTTTCTGACTGCAGAAGGTCATTGGCCTTGGTCCTCTGTGCTCTACTGAGACTTAAGGAACACAATAGCAATCAACAAGAACATCACCCTATAAATAACATGACAAAATCTCATCAAGCATTAATTACACTTTCATGTAGTTATCAACACAATTTTATGAAAAATAATTAAATGTTTATTAACAGAAATTTAAAATATCATTTTCTGTTCATTTATGTACTTTATCTAATATTTTTGCTGTGCCAACTGCTTATTTCTACAAATTTGGGATAAAAGAGGTAACAAAATTGTATTTTCCCCATTATTAATTTGATTAATGAAATAGTTTTGTGGCAGGCTAAGACTAATGTAAGGATTATTTCAAAATCATAAAAATGCTCAGTAAAGGTGAAGATGCAAAAATATGTTACCTAAGGAATTTTCTTAAAAGTGAGAATTTTATTTAACTTTGTATACAGATATAAAATATGGCTAAAGATAATACAAGAAAGGAGCTCTCTTTCATCCTATATCTCTTGTTTGTAATTTTGAGATCATTAAAAAAATATAACCCATATGGCATTTTGGAAAATATTTCAAGTAGAACTAAATTTGCATTTCATACTAATTTCATTTTTTATGTAGATGATTGAACTTTACCTTAGTGTACTGGACATTTTGGATAATAATGGGAGCATTGCAAATGGTACGATACCATGCTAAGTAGTCTGTAATTACTAAATAAAATATAATACAGCAAAGAGCTGGCTGATAAAAATAAAAATACTGCTCATGACCATAGTAACTTATTTCAGAATTTAGAAAACTAAAATGAGAAAAATAGACAAATTAGGATATATTATTGTTGTTTTCAGGCATTTAAGATAAATAAAATGAGACCAGGGTGGCAGCTAATATAATTAACCATGAAGGAGAACAGGTGATGAGGAAGGGGCTGCTCTGAGACCTTGAGGGGTGTACAGTAAGTTGTTAGCAGCTGGAGAGACACAGTAAAAGGAAGCTCTAGACTCCTACAGAAGCCGTGTGTTAAGCCACTAAGCCATGACGCACACAGTGAGCGCGGCTAAACTAAGCAAAACAGAATTTATTGGAAGACCATATGAGAGTTTCCAACTTTTACAGGAAGACCAGAGAACCAGACAAGCGAAATGATGAATACAAACTTGATGTTAAGATCTAAAAGTTATGACTGCTATGAAAATTCAGAGGAGCACATTTACAGTTTTTATTCATACCACCATGCAGATTATAATGAGAATGTCCAGATATCTAGCTTGAGTTGCCAATCTGCCTCTTGGGTAAGGAAGAGTAATATAGCTTACATGAAACTTTCTGTGTGCAGAAAATTATATCAGAAAAGGCAGTTTCTGAAAGAAGAGATTACACAAACACAGTGAAATAGATTCTAAAGAACTGAATAGTAATCATAATACCAGCAAAAAATATAAAAAATTGGCTATTGCCACAGGTAATTTTATAAATATCAAATAGCTTCTCAAGAAAAAATACAGCAACCCTACAGCTACCATATCCTGGTATCCAATTATATTTTTATTGAGGTATCCTTTATAGCTATTCCCTGCAATTTCGTTGTCTTAATTGTGATTACAATTTCTAATGGTGCTCCCCCCCTAAAATCCACTGGTTCTCTACCAGAAAGTGACCTTGTTTTTTGAAAGGCTTCAATATTACTCTAAAGATGTTGGTTCAGGGTAATATACTTCAGGATAATTCATTGTATCAGTGACAGCAAGATAAGATGGCAGGTCAAGTTCAAGTGGATGATAAGAGGATAAAGTAGAAGGAGGATAAATTAGATACACATGAGTATGGACTCATCACCACACAGAGACAACCTTCACCCTAGTTATATATTTGCAGAAGACAAAATTACCAATAAGTTTGAGGATGTTTAGACTCAATCTTGATTTAGTCACTTATACACTTCTATTTCTCTCTTTTTTTTTTTTTTTCTGCAGTTGCCACTTTTTTTTTTATTATCTTTATTGGTACATTAAATATACACATCATGATTGCACTCCATAATGGGGATTTGTACCAGTATAAGACACAACTTAATTCTCATTTTTTCCCATAGCCCCACCCACCCTACCACCCCCCCATATATATAAAATTTGTTTCCTTACTTTTTTCTTACAATCTCAACAATGTCCCCTTTCACCTTATTTTACATTGAGCATTTTCTATTTCTCTTTTTTTTAATCATTATTTTTTTTTCCTTTTTGCTGTATTTTATGCCTGTGTTGCAAAGGCATAGTCTATCTAGGTAGAGTTAAGTAGGGAATCTCTGAATCTTAGAAGTTTTATGATATTTTTCAGAAAATATTTCCTTTCTTTCAAAACATCTACATTAAAAACTTAGAATAGATAAAGTATTGTGTTAGTTGCTGCTAACCTCTCAAAATCTAGTCTCTCTTAACCCAGGAAACTGTCAGTAGCAATATATACTTCACATTACACTTTTTTCTTCAACAGATGAGTACAATATGAGTGAAAAAAGCTAGAAGTAGCATGTCTGTTATAGTTTAGATCTGAAATCCTCATGTCCTTGGAAGGTAATTAGATTGTAGGGGACTCTATACTCACTACTAATGATTTCACAGCTGACTCACTGATGACTGGAGGTAGAGAATGATTAGAGGCAGGTCCCTGGTAAGGTCATTCCTTATCTCTCCTTCAGTATTTGTTTCCTGGACACCATGAGTTGAGCAGTTTGTTGTCCATCATATCCCTCTGCCACTTATGTCTTCTGTCCCTGTCTTGGAGTTGGCTGACTATGGACTGAAACCATGAGCCAAACTAAATCTCTCCTTTAAGTGGTGGGTGTTGGGTCTTGTGTCTCAGCAATGAGGAAAGGACTAAAGTCTCAGCTTATCTGTACAACACTTTCAAAAAACAAACAGAACAACCCAAATGTAAAGCAACAGTAGAATAAATGAATGGTAGTTTCCTAGGGCAAGACAGGATTGCAGATGAGTAAGTGAGAATGGAAAGATACAAATACACAAATATACAACATTTGTATACAAATATACAAATTTATGCTTATAACAGATAAATAAGAACCTAATATACAGCAAGACTATAATCAATAATATTGTACAATGGAAATTTGCAAACAGAATAGATTTTAGATATTTTTATCATAGGAAGAAACTATGTCAGATGATAGACAATTTAATTTGCTTAACTTTATTCACTATACATGTGTATGAGAGCCTCATATTGCAAACCTTCAGTGCATACAGTACAATCTCTTTTCAAATATCAGTGAAAAAACTTGAAAACTTCTCATTGAAAGTACCAACTTAAGCATCAATTAATTTTTAGTTATGCTAGCTTCAGGAGAATAACTGTATATATTATTTCTAAATGAGTAATATCAAGGTAACATCTCTGACAAAGGAAAAGCAATCATCATTTACATTGTGTTGCATTCCACTTTTTTCATCTCAAACTTACTGGCTGAAGGAGCTACTTGAGATATGAAACTCTTCCAGGTAATATGAAGTGTAGCAGAAGGCTGTATCTATTAATTATTTTCACCTGGACATTTAAATTTTCTCTAAAGTTATCCCCTGATGTGAGTGTGTACACATTTTTCTCCTGTCATTTCACAGATAGTCATGGTATGCCCAACCTTCAAAAGCTGATTTCAGCTTAAATTACAAATATTTGCCCATCTCTTCATTTTATATTACTGACTGGAAATGAAAGCTCCGTTGCCATGCACTTCTTCATTGAATCTCTAACCAGTGTAATGGCTAGTTGTGTGTTGGAAATCATGCAACATCACCTCTGACAGATCCTGACTTTATTTGCATATAATCTTTGTGGTGGTTGGAGTAGAGTGCCAGTTTGATTGGCTCTGGCATCTGCCTAAGGAACTGAGTGTACCTCAAAGCCCACTTGGAGTGTATCTAGGTAGGTAAAGAAAGTGTGACCTTGGGTACTGTGTATGATCTCTCACTCCTTCTTCCCTGATGTGCTTTTATGCTGTTTCTCAACTAGCATGAAATATGCATCTCTGCTCCATCGTGGCCTTCTACCATGATAGTCCTGTGTTGGAGTCAATTTGCCATAGACTGAATCACCACAGTCATTAGCCATGTTAAATCTCTTTCTTAAAACTGTGGATGTCAGACGTTGGGTCTCAGTGATGAGAAAGCTGATTCATACAGAAAATTGGTATCAAGAGTGGGGTCTTTGTCCTGAGTATAACTGACCATGTAGTTTAGAAGCTTTGGGGACTGTTTTGTGGCAGGAGATTACAGAGTTTCTGAGATGCTGACTAGTAAAACTGGAATATGCTATAAGCAGAGCCTAATGAGGGATTCTGGTCAGAACTCAGAATAGCCAAAGTTTTGAACAAAAGTGAAAACAGTCAAGACCAAGCTTCTACATGGACGTTGGACTAGAGCCTATCTGGGGTACATTCTGGCAGACAATTTTCCTACATTTTGCCCATGTGCTGAGACTTTTCAGGATACTGACACTAAGGGCAGTAAACTAAACTGAATGAAATTTGAAGACACCCTAACATTGAGGCTATGGGGTCAGTGCAATCAGATACCACTAGCTGGATTTATTGTAAGAATTAGAGGCAAAAATCAAAGCAGAAAAATTTGAAAAATTTAAATTTTGGCCCAAAAGGAAACACAGGTAAAGCTGAAGCCAAAAGAGTTATGGCCACTGAAGAGATCAGCACCATTAAGAAAAAACCAATGCTTTCTCCAGAGTCAAGAATAAAAATGTCTGTATAGCATCTCAGAAATCATCTCAGGATGCCATCCACTTCAGGCTCAAGGCTGCACCCAGATAGTCTTTGCATTTGAGAAGAGAATTCTTATTATCCTAGCCCAAGAAGCACTCTTGGGAGCCATCCTATTTGGGAGAAATAATTGCACAAAGACAGTATGACTGGGCCAAGCTTTCCTGCCTCCAGATGAACTTAAAGATTTAACTTTTCACCTCCAGTATCAACAGGGAGTTAGTGGTCCCACATTATGTGATGATTCTGGGCAGAACTACACCAGGATCTGCATGACTTCTAAAAGACTATTTTGAGTATCCACCCTGCCTTTTGAGATTTTCATCTACATAACTTCTGTAGGACTATTGTCAGTGTCTGCCCTGCCCTCCCAGTCTTTTGGAATATATGGAACAAAAAGTGTAGCAAGCTTTGATCTGGGGGGAATAAAAGATGGGTAAGCTTGGGTCTGAGCCTTTTGTTGCCCAGAGTAGCATGGATCATGTCCAAGATCAGTTTCTTTCTAAGTCTCTTTCTGCCTAATTATTAATTATTTCACCGTGTGCAGTCAGACTTACAGGAGACTAGAACTTAACTGAAAAAGTTCTAGTTACATCCTTTTCACCTGTTTCCCACAAAGGACTAAGAGGATTAGTTTTCTAGGATTCATTTCATTCTTCTCAGTTATCTAGACCCTCAGAGGCTACTGCAGCCATGTTCCAATGGCTACCCACCTACTGTTCCTGATGAGAGCAGACCTTGGCATTGACCATGTGATGTCAGTTTTACTAGTATACAGAATGCAAAAGTTGTGAATCCATGGAGGCTTCCACCTGGATTCCAAGAAAAGGCCTGGGAAGCCTAGAAAAGAGCCCCTGTTAGAGCTGTCCATGAAGCTGTAAGAGTAAAACCAAAGTTGTGGTGGAGATCCCAAAAAGTTGGACAGGACAGAAATGCCAATCATTTCCTAAGCAAACACACAGGGCAAAGTGCAGCCAGCTCAGCGAGCCCATGTGGGATGCAGCCCATGATACAAGCCTACACAAGCCCTTGGGAACTCACATTTCAGCACTACTTACACTAGATGCTAGATATGGAGCTCTAGGACTTAAGGTTTTCCAGGCTGACATTTGGTCTGCTTTAGTATTATTCTTTTTCTGTATCCCTAGTTCTATCTCTTCCTATGGAAATGTTTTTTTTTTTTTTTAACTCTGCAGCATTATATGTTGGAATTATGTGACTTGGTTTTGATTTTCACAGAGGTTCACTGCTAAGAGTTTGCCTTAAGTTTCAGAAGAGACTTTAACCAGAACTGTTGAGATTTTGGGGAAGAGACTGTTGTATTTTCAGTTATACACAAGATAGTTGTATTGTATTAGACAGAAATATAAACTTGCCCTTGTTTACTTTAAGACAAAGTATGAGTTAAGGAGATGTACTTGGGTATGAAGTCAAAAAAGGTTGGGGAGTTGTAGTTAAGGTACGGAGTGTCAAATGGATTAGCTTTGAAATCTCGGGATGACGAAGCACACTTCTGGGTGTGGTTAGCTAGGTTATGGTCTGACATCTATGTTGGCCATTTTCCCCATTTCCCCTTTTCTCTCTGAATCTTTTTCTCTGCTGTGCTATTCAGTGGCCATAAATTAAGCATCTTCCCACCCAGCAGTATGTTTCTGTCTTCACACCAGCTAATCATGGACTGAATCCCCCAAAACATGAACTACATTAAATCTCTCCTTATTTAAATGTAGATGTGAGGTACTGGGTCTCAGTGACATGAAAGCTTACTAATGCAATCATAGTCATTACATCATTTGAATAAAAACAGTGAATTATAACTGACTAGCAAAGCTAAACCTGAACAACCTTTTATTCTTCCATGAAGGTAAACTTCAGTTTTATCATTAATGAACTTCACTTTAAATGGTATTAAAACTTAAAAGTCAATCTTACCTTGCTGAGATCCTTCTTATATGATTCTGGTCAACACATGTTAAGTCACTAACTTGTCTTCTACTAATACATTTATATTAAAATTACAAATCATTTGGTATCAAGTGTAATTGGCATTATTCACTTTTGCTGTAACTACATTTAATTTGTATGCACACAATATAGGGTAATAAATTTGCCTGAGAAAGTAAATTTTCAGGTCTCTTTAATTGATATTAGCTATGAGGGGTTACTAGCAATGCTTATGTAGTGTTACACAACAGCCAGTTTGCAGAATG
>PVIR01031340.1:0-19479 GCA_004026965.1 Petromus typicus
AAAAAAAAAAAAAAAAAAATTTGGTTGAACTAGGATGCAGAGGTTTCCTTATTTAGGAAAAGCTTATTTATATAAATGTTAGATAGGGATAGCACTACAATGGAAATATAATGCAAAAACTAATATGATTAATTGGTCTCAGATCTTCCCCAACTTTGGACAGAAGAAAGGAGGACTGAAGTTGGAAGGAAAAGATTAAAAGGCTGAAGATACTAATGTCAGCCTCACAAGAGAAGTTAGTCACCAGCAAGGAGACAAAAACATCTGCAGGTAGGTTTATTTATTCTTCTAACTCAACCTGAGCACTGAATAATTTATACAGGCCTGGGTTTATTTATTTCAACACTGCTGTGCGATAGATTTTTCTTTCCAGAAAATTTCTTCAATGGTCTGTTAGAATATATTATGAGTTCCCAACATTGTGTGCTTTCACAGTACAGAAGCAAACAGAACTGCACATTTAGATGTTAGCTCTGGTGAAGTTTCTGTATAATTGGCTATGGAATGTGAAAATCTCTAGTCATATTTATTCTCCTCAAAAACCACTGAGACACAGCACTGCGCATAGCAGTCCCTCTTCAGGCTGCATGACAGAGATAAAAATGTTACAAATTTGAAGAGATTCAATTTTTTCCACTCGGGACTGTGTAGTAGTCGTGTTTATTTTTTCATTTTTGGCAAATCAACAGATGACATAGCCCATGATGATAACAGTGATAGATCTCCCTAATTGTCATTCGCCGTCAATTAATGCATGCCTAATCTTAGGCTTTCTTCAACAAGTGCAGCCAAGCATTCTCATTAAACTGAGCCAAAAACAGGCGCTTTCTTGGGAGTTTTGACTAAATATAATCGGAACATGCACCAGAGAAATCAGACCATATGCACAACTGGAGATTTCCATCAGTACTATTTTATTGCAAGTTACTCTCTTTATCCAGGGTAAAATAGTTTGGTGGCACTTGTATTGTCTCAGTAAGCAGAATTTTTATTAAGACACAAATGCCAGGGAAAACTTCTACTTAATTCGTCTGAGTTATCTCAAACCAAATTGAAAGAAAGTTTTCTGACTATTGGAATTGAAGAAATCAGACATTCGGGGACCATTCCAAGTTCCAAACTTTCTTTTTCACTATTCCTCCAAAGCCAATAAAATATACTTCTAAGTGCTATATTTTTATATCTAAAATTCTTACTACCCAACTTTATATATTCAAAGCAACCAAAAGCTCTAACTACAAGTGCTGAGTTTTTTTATTTTCTAAAGGATTTATTATTTTTATAATTATATAGCTGAAATACTTAATGTTTATATTCCTCGTGTGGAGTTAGTTCATGTACATACTACACCTTACATCCTTTTTTAATTGCATTTCATTTCCATCCTCTCCCCACCTCCATCTCTTGACTCCTTTTCCATTTAAAAAGAATCTCTCTGTATCCTATTACCTTTTGTTCTTTATTTATAATTTTGGTTTCTCATACAAGAGAAACCATGTGCTACTTAAACTTACATGTCTGGTTTATTTCACTTAACACTATGGTCTCAAGTTGCATCCATTTTCCTACAAATGATTCAATTTTATCCTTTTTTGTTTTGTTTTGTTTTGTTTTTGAGACAGGGTCTCACTTTGTAGTTCAGGATGGCCCTGAGCTCACCATGTAGCCCAGACCAGCCTCGAACTCAGAGCAATCCTTCTGCCTCTGCCTCCTGAGTTCTGGGATTACAGAGATGAGCTACCATGCCCAGCACTTTTATCCTTCTATATGGCAGAGTAGTACTCCACTGTGTAAATACCACATTTTCTTTCTCCATTCATCTGTTGATAGACATATAGCCTACTTATAAAATTTAGCTATTATGAGTCGTGCTGCAATAAACATGGGTATATGTATCACTGTAATATGATGTCTTTAATGCCTTTAGGAAGGCGCTTAGAAGGGCCATGGCTGGATGAAATGGAATATCTAGTTTTGATTATTTGAGAAATCTCCACACTGAGCTCCATAGTGGTTGGACCAGTTCATACTTCCACAAACAGTATAATTTTCCTCTTGCCCCCCAGCTGCTATTATTTGATTTCTTCATAGTAGCCACTCCTTCTGGGATAAGATGGAATCTCAGTGTTGTTTTAATTTTCATTTCTGTCCTGGCCAGCAATGTTGAGCATGTCTTCATGTACTTATTGGCCATTTGTACTTCTGTAAAATGCATTCATTCCACTCGCCCACTTTATGATTGGGGGTCTAATTTTTTTAGTTCTTTACATATTCCAGATATAAGTCCTCTGAGGAATACCTAGAAAAATATTTTCTCATTCTGTAGGTTTGTCTTCACTCTGTTTGTTGCTTCTCTGAGTGTACAAAAGCTTTTAATTTGATGTGATCCCATTTGTTGATTCTCAGTACTATTTCCTGTGCAACTAAGGTTCTGCTCAGAAAGTCACTGCCTGTCCCTATGACTTTAAGAGTTTTACCTGCTATGGGCCGGGGATTTAGCTCGGTGGTTCTGGTGCCTCCCTTACAAACACAAGGTCCTGGATTCAATTCCCAGTAACCACATATAATAATGCCAGCTGTGATGACACCCCCACCAGCAATCAGCACCACATACTACAATGCCAGGCGTGGTGGCTCACACCTGTAATCCTAGCACTCTGGAGGCAGAAGCAGGAGGATTACTGAATTCAGGGCCAGCCTGAACTACAAAGTGAGGCCCAGTCTCAAAAAAACAAAAGAGTTCTAACTATTATATCTTCCAACAGGTTAAATATTGCTTTAGTTATTTGATCAATTTTTATTTTAATTTAATACATGGTGAGAGATATGGGTCTCCATTCAGTCTTCTGCATGTGGAAAGCTAGTTTTCCCAACTCCATTTATCAAAGAGGCTGTCTTTCTTCCATTGTATGTTTCTGGCCCCTTCGCCAAAGATCAAATAGTTGACTATGCTTTTTCTCATGAGTAATGTCACCACAATCCACATCAACTTTCCCTGACAGTTTGTGAAGTCTCTTCAAAACAGATTTTGAAGTCAAAGATGAGACATACAATATTTGTATTCACTGAAAATTAAAACAAATTATACAAGTGGAAAATATTTTCTCCTTCTTTGCTGAAAAGTGTTATTCTCAAATGATAGAAGGTATATTCTTGAAGAAATTTTTTTAGGGTCAGGGATATAACTCAGTGCCACAACAATAATTTTCTGGGCCTCAGTTTCCTCATTTTTAAAATGAGGGAGGGAAACTATATAATCACTAAGAAAACTCTTTGAGCATTTTCCATTTATAATCAGAGTTTTGGAGTTTGAAGATTTAGCCACTATCTTTTTGCTCACCAAGATTCAGTGCTACATCCAGGGACAGGGAAAATGCTGGGGAAAACTGGTTCTATGCCCATAAATGGTCCTAAGCTGACCAAGATGCCTTTCAGTGAACGAAGCAGTCCTCTCTTCTTGCTGGGGACAGGAGACAGAGAGGCCATAAAGGCAGCTGAGGAACGGGTGGCATTCTTTCTATTCCTTGTACTTCTTTCCCCGCTAGTCAGTAGTTGCCTGAGGTAGTTTCTGACAGAAAAAAGAAACTGCTAGAAGCCAAGCCTGTTTTAATTAAATCTATTAGCAAGTCTGATTGAAAAAAAAATAAATTCTACAGTGTGCCTGAACTACAGATTGTCTGCAAAGTGGCCCATGTGGTTTAGCGACATAGGTTTTATTACCCAGTAAAATGTGTGCCTTAAAACTCTTGGCAAGAACCTTCACTTGAGGAACAGACTTTTTCTTTTTCTTGGCCCAGATAGAGAAGAATTAATGTCACTGAGAAACACGTTAGCCACTTGCCTTTTGTCGTACAGATACTGTTCTTCTAATGCTTTGTCATATAACTTAACTGCCATCTTTATGAGGAAGCAACTGTTCAAAATTTTTTGCACCTCTTAGCTGAACAGTCAAGTGACATTCAGGATCACTTTAAAAGGTCCTCTGCTGCTCTGGGTCTCAGATTCTCTGCCCTCGTTCATATATGTGTTTACACCACCAGCATAAGAATGATTATTTAAAATTTGGATTTTTTTTCCTGAATGTATTGCCTCATATTCACATGAAATTCAGGGCAGTATTTCAATATCTCAGTAGTTCTTGAATTTGGATTATGGATGGAAAATTTTACCCAAAAAAATGTTTTGTTGTTTGAATTGCTAAGAAATTATATGTGTTCTTATCAGTTTACAGTCAGCTCTGAAATTACATTGAAATAGCTTTAAAATGGTCCAAAGGAACTCTAATGGGAATGAATCATAACAGAAACTACCTGAAAGGCACCAAGCATTGTTTGGAATACAGCTTTGCTTCTATCTTGGTTTATCCTCTGCTAGTGGCTCTACTAGGGAACCAGCCACCCCGTCTCCCTGCTGGATACATTCCTCCCTGTGCAAACCGGCCAGAGGAGAGTGAAGAGTTCCAGGCAGAAGTGGTGTCTCTTGGGAAGAGAAGCTTTCTGTTAGTCTGAGTCCCTCTCATGAAGGAAATGCCACAGGGAAAGTTTCACCACTCTTCTCTCAGGAAGAAGTGCATGCCTCTCTTCTTGCCTTCTTTGTAAGTGCTCCACCAAACTACCAGAGGAAGCACTCTTTTCTTTTTAAAGTTTTATTTTTATTAGTCCATGCTTGCAGTACATACTGTTCACATTCCACACAAGAAGTTGGTACATGTACGTTACACATCCTAATTCTATTTATAAACACATTTTAATTTTTTTCTTCATCCCCTTCCTTCCCCTCCCTCCACCTCTCGGTTCCCTTCTCTTTTACAAAAGAATTGTCTCTCTATTTCTTATTATCTATGTTTTCTTTTTCTCTTTACTTATATTTTGACTTTTTGTGATGCAGTGCTATTTAATTCTGGAAGCCATAACTCCAGCTACTCACCTCTAATCCTACCTACTAAGGGGCTGAGGAAGGAGCATCACAAGGGCAAGGCCAGCCTGAACAACTCGGTGAGACTCTGTTTCAAAACTTAAAAAGTAAAAAGTGTCTGATTTATTACACTTAACACTGTGGCCTCAAAGTGCAACCATTGTATGCATGAGGTCCTGGGTTCAAGGTCTGCTACTGAAAGAAAAATTTAATTACATGATACATGAGATTTATGCTAAATTAATATATTTTAGCTGCTGCCATAAAGATTAAACAAATAGGTGAAATAAATAGGCCACAGATATGTAAATATCATAACTTTTCTCTGGTATGAGAAAATGAAGTTGTAAATGACTTCTAGAATATAAAGTAGATACTGTGAAATAGAAAATATTTAAAAGGAAATGGGGTGTTGGGGTAAGTAAAGACAGGAAAAATAACATGAAAAAGGAAAACCGTAGGTATATGGGGCAGGGGGTTGTAGGGTAGGTAGGAGAATGGGAAAAAAGTGAGAATCAAGGGCCGGGGAGTTAGCTCAGTGGTTCCGGCGCCTGTCTTCCAAGCGCAAGGGCCTGGGTTCGATTCCCCGGTAACCACATAACAATACTGGGTGTGGAGAGTCACACCCAGCAGCAACCAGTACCACATACCACAGTGCCGGGCGTGGTGGCTCACGCCTGTAATCCCAGCACTCGGGAGGCAGAGGCAGGAGGATTGCTGTGATGTGAGTTTGAGGCTGAGCTCAGGGCCAGCCTGAACCACAAAAGCGAGACACTGTCTCAAAAAACCTAAAAAAAAAAAAAAAAAAAAAAAAAAAAGTGAGAATCAAGCCATGTTATATCATATAATGGTACAAATTCTCAATGCTGGAAGTGACTAGGATGTGTATATATAATGTACCAATAAAGATTTGAATTTTTTAAAAAAGGTAAGTGAGGTGAGGGACGTGTGGATTTGCTTTACGATAGTAATAGTTTTACTCTCTGTGTCTCTTATCATCATATTGTAGACACTAAATATACAGAATAGATTGTATTTTTCTGAAAAGAAAGTGGATTAATTTCCCAGGATCACACAGAGAAACCAGTCAGAAGCAAGCACTAAGCCCAGGCTGCCCAGGGCCGGCCTCTTAGGAGGTCCTATATGCTAACAGTGGTCAGAAGACACCTCAGGAAGCTGTGAGTGCCTCAGAACTGGGGCAGAGAGGAAAAGGAACTGTCACAGAGGTAGATTTCTGAGGCACCTCCCAGGGAGAAATCTGTCTGTGTTATGCCCCCACTTTAATTTAAAAAAAAAAAATTAAGATTCATTGAGTAATTACCACGTGCCAGCAATTGTGCATGTACAGTGGTGATGTATCCAATCCTCCCTGCCATCACCATTAGACATTATAATATTCATATTTCAAATAGGGAGCCTGAAGCAGGTGAAGTTAGGTAATTTGGGAAGGACACTCAGAAAAAAATACAGGGGCAGACTTAGTTCGGACTCAGACTGTGAAGCACTAGAAACCAGCATTACACACAAGTCTGGGCCACTTTCTTGCATTTCTGATGATGAAAAATCCTGGGGACATTCGATCAATGGCCCCGGTGTTGAACATTGTTTCACGTATTTACTGTACTTTGTACTTCTGTGAATCGTCTATTCCTTTCTCTCACTCATTTTTTTATTGTTTTTTATTTTAAAGGGTCTCAGATTCCTGTTTACTCCAGGGAGAATAGCTATCATCAAAAAATTGAAGACTAACAAAAGCTGACAATGCTCCAGGGGGAAAAGAACACTTCTGCATTGTTAACAGGTTAGCATGACCACTATGGAACTCACTACTCAAAACTAAAACTAGAAATTCCACTTGAGCCAACTATAGTCCTTCTAGGTATCATCCCAGAAAAGTTAAAGATATAATATTCCAGTAATACACACATACTCATGTTTATACACCACAACTCACAATAGCTAAATCTTGGAAGCATCCTAGAGTCCATCAAAAGAAGAATGGAGAGACAATGTAGTATTAATACACAATGAGTCATTGTAGGAAAATGGTTGTACCTTGAAATCACAATATGAAGTGTAATAAATCAGACACTAAGCATAAATATTGCTCATTCTCTTATATGTGAAACTCAAATTATAAATAAAGGGCAAAATAAAAGAGAGATATAGGAAGCAGGGAGGTGAGTCTTTCTCAAATGGGAAAAGGATCAAGAGATGGATGGACAGAGCTGGGAGGGGGAGGAGGGAAGGGAATGATAAAAGGATGAAGATGTGCCATTGTACACGTACCAATTCTACACAAAGGGTGTAAACATGAGATACTACAAATATGTACTAATAAAAAGTGTTCATTTTTTTTAAAAAACTTAGATTCAGAGGCTACAGAAGCAAAAGTAAAATAGCTAAACTAGATCTGCATAAGAAATGGCCAGGATGGGCCGGGGAGTTAGCTCAGTGGTTCCAGTGCCTGTCTTACAAGCACAAGGACCCGGGTTCGATCCCCGGTTACCACATACAATACTGGGCATGAAGATGCATGCCCAGCAGAAATCAGTACCACACACCACAGTGCCAGGCATGGTGGCTCATGCCTGTAATCCCAGCACTCGGGAGGCAGAGGCAGGAGGATTGCTGTGATATGAGTTGGAGGCTGAGCTCAGGGCCAGCCTGAATCACAAAGCAAGATCTTGTCTCAAAAAAAAAAAAAAAAGAAAAGAAATGGCCAGGAACTGGAGAAAGTAGGAACAGGCAAGAAAATAAAAGAGGGTCCAGGGTCATCTCAGGCTGTTCAAACTTCTATTGATCCATTGAATCATTGCTCTTCAAATCTAAAAGCTGAATAAGAAATCTCCCAGGAAAGGGGGGTTGTATCTATTTTAAGCCACGTCATTGCTTCACCACTCAGTAACCACTGCACACCTCACTGGGCCTTGAGACAGGACACTTCGGGCAGTGATGGAACTGGACAGTGCCCGGAAGGAGCTGCATGATAGACAAGGGTCACCTGGCACAGCGAGCAGATTGTGAAAAAAAAGTCCACCATGATGCCCAGGAGAAATGAAACCACTCTCCAGTGAATGACAGAAATGAGACTGTCTTCCTATATGGGACACAGAATCAATCCTTTTTCTCTCCATCTTAGTGAACAGCATCACGGCTACAAGCTGGAGGACTTGGGGGCCCCCAGACAGTTGATATCTAAAAGTAAATACTCATCTAGTAAGTGTGTACTGAGAAGCTGCTTTGTGCCAGGCCTTATTTAAGATTCTAGAGATACAACAGTAAGCAAAACTGACCTGGTCTCTGCCCAGCTGGAGCTCATAGTCCAATAGGGAAGACTGACAATTAAGTATGATCAATGATTTGACAAGTGCGGTGCTAGGAAAACAAAAGCCCCAAAAGTCATCCAAGGTTTCCAGAAGAGGGGACATTTAAACAGAATGGAAACCCAGAGCATTGTGACAAGTTGTGTTCAGAAAGACGTGAGTGCATGGAGCAAAGTCTGCAGAGGGCCCTGTGGGCTTGGAAATCGAGAAGAGCTCACATCTGGACCTTCACACTGAAATAACAAAGACAACGGAACCTCCGCAGAGCTGAGGCAGTGGAGGGGGACTGGACCTATGGTTATCTCCTTGTCTAATGTGTTGATTCAGATTCCCCCAAACCACTGTATTTATCAAAAACATCCTTAGGACCTGAGGGTAGAGCTCAAGGGTAGGGCATGTGCTCAACCAGCTTAAAGCTGTGGTTCAATCCCCAGCACCAAATAAGTAAATAAAATATATCTTTAGTATTACAATTATTATAATCCTCAAAATAACTAAGAATTATGATTTTTCTCATTTTACTGACAAGGAAACTGAGACTTAGAATAGTCATACTGCTGTTAAGTAGCAGATGCCAGACTAACATGCCCGGAAATCAGTATCACATGCAGCCTGTCTGACTGGCTCTGAAACGCTAAAAACAAAAAGGCGTAGAGAGGCCACAGCCCTAAGTAAGCACAACACACACGCATTATTTGAACAAACAACTTCTGGCACCTGGACCAGGCCAAGAAACAATGAACACAGCCCAATCCCTCCCTGTCTGCAGCGCCCAGCCTAACAGAACAGACTGTAACGTCCAATCGCAGTGCTTGTGAGAGTCCTGATGTGTGTGTTAGCAAAGGATGACGACAGAGTTTACAGAGACAGAGACGAGGAAGTGGGATTTGAGTGGCTGGGCCACGGAGCAGGGGACGCTGAGTACACAGCGGCTTTGCAAGTTGTTCAGTTTGTCAGGCGATTGGGGATTCCTGGGGAGAACGGGAGGGGCAAGGGGCTGGAGACCTAGACTGCTGCAGGTTCCTCAAGCGACACTGTCCCCTCAAAAACACTCAGAAAACAGACACCTCTTTGGAAAGCACATGCCACCAAGTGGATGACAGGGACACCCCAAAACAATGACCCAAGTATCTCTATGGATCCTTTGGCCAGTGATCTGTAAGACATTTCCCTCTGGGTACTGGGCTTTTGCCCTAATAACTAATTTTGAAACCACAACATCCCCCAAGTTGCTTTTCTGTGGAGCTGACATTTAAATCTTGTCAGTAAACTATAGGTTATCCCAAGTAATATAGAAAATACACTGAGTAACTACTCTATCTCAGAATTTCTGTCCCTCTGAGAAATAGCTGAAGTCATACAAAGGACAAAATAAATCCCTAAATCCCAACATAGTCATGTCCATTTCTGTCCCCAAAAAAACCAGGCAATGTTTCCAACCTACGTGGATGTATCTTTCAAGTACCATCAATCATTGTGGGTTTTAACATTTCTCCTCTAATTGTGATAGTCAAAATAATCCTTTTTATGAATTGCTTTGATTTTTTTTTCGAGACAGGGTCTCACTTTGTAATTTAGGCTGGCCCTGAACTCACTAGGTAGCCCAGGCAAGCCTCAAGCTCACAGGATTACAGGTATGAGCCACCACACCTGGCACTGTGGTGTGCGGTTACCAGGGACTGAACTCAGGACCTTGAGTTTGCCAGACTGACACTGGAACCACTGAGCTAAATCTCCAGCCCCGTTTTGAATTTTCTTAAGCATTATACCTGGGAGGGACTTTAAGCCAAGAAAATAATCTGAGAAATGTAATTACACTCACATTTATATATAAATATATATATACACATATGTTAAAATGAAAAGGCTAGGTAGGAACTGGAGTCAAAGAAGCATAAAATTAACATGACATAATGTGATTCTCTGCTTACTGGGAAGAGCTTTACAGTAGCTTTTTGTTGTTGTTGTTTTGTTTGTTTTTTGTTTTGCAGTACCAGGGACTGAACTCAAACCTTGAACATGAAAGGCAGACAGCAACACCACTGAGCTAAATCCCTGGTCCGGTAGCTTTTCTTCCTGATGGCTTCTGAAACCCACAGGAAGGACTACCATCAGTTGGTCACAGACATGGCAAACAAAGAGGTGCATAGAGATTACAAGTTGGCTAGCTGTATAAATAAGAACACTGAAATAAATTTGGGTAATTCAGGAGAAGGAAGCACTAATGGGTGGGAAAAAGGAATATCTGACTTCCCCATTTTATAAGTCAGCAGAGGTCTAGAGAGACTAGACAAGAGACCCTCGGGTACAAGGTCCATGAGTGAGAACCAGGAATAAAGCTACATTCTCTGATGTCTACGCTAAACATTCTAGTCCTTATAAGCCGTTTTGTTAAAAACCTCTACTTTGTGTCCTGTAACCTCCCTGTGAACTGGAACTTGTCTTCTTGGGAACTGTCCACCTAACCAATGCACACAGCTGCAGATTGTATGTCTTTAAAACTACTATTCTATGGTAACCAGTGAACTCACAGCATCACTATTAGCTTCTGTAATGACTTGCTTCTGCACTTTAACAAAAGAATGACCTAATCGCTCCTGCACAGAAACCACCTGGTAACAGGTGGAGGGGAAAGTAAATTTTCCCTTTAAATGCTGTGCCCAGTTCACTCCTTTGCCTTCTTTCACATGGAAGAATGGCCCTCAGCTAAGTAATAAAGCTTTTGGTTGGACTTTAAGATCATATCCTGTCCTGAGAGATTGTCTCGGTGGGACTTGATCCCAACAGTCCTCAAACTAGTTTCTGTGTAACCCTGAGATGTTCATAGAAGACAGCCCCAAAGAACTCAGTCATAGGATAAAACTTGTGCATCAAACGTGCTTGAAGATTAGAAGGAAAATAAATATTACTTATGGAACCATCACTTCATTCTAATATGAAGTGTAAAATTATATGGTGAATGTTTAAGTTTTAAAAATTGATTACAGTAAAAGACACATCGCCATGAATCCCCCTCCAAATTCTCCCTTTGCTTTCAACACACTTATCTCATTGTTCGTGCCACTATCTGAAGCGGTCCTGAAAGTTCTCTTTAGTATCTTTACAGAGTGTTACCAAAGGTAGGCATGGGGGCTCATGCCTGTAATCCTAGCACTCAGAAGGCAGAGGCAGGAGGATTGCTGTGAGTTTGATACTAGCCTGGGCTACATAGTGAGTGCAGGGCCAGGTGAACTACAAAGTCAGAACCTGGCTCAAAAAAACTAAAAACAAAAAGTGTTATCAAAAAACACAGTGAATATTGCTTCAAGTGGCATTGAAAAGAAAGACAGGCAATATATGACAGTGTGTCCTCCTCCACCTTATGTACCAGATCTGGCTCCATGTGATCTCCAGCTCTTCCCCAAAGTCAAAACAACTACAAAAGAAAAAAAAAATTTTTTTTTTAAGAAAGGGTCTCACTTTGTGGTTCAGGCTGGCCCCAAGCTCAGCCTCAAACTCACATCACAGCAATCCTCCTGCCTCTGCCTCCCGAGTGCTGGGATTACAGGCGTGAGCCACCACGCCCGACACTGTGATATGTGATACTGGTTGCTGCTTGGCATGAGTCTCCACACCCAGTATTGTATGTGGTTATCAGGGAATCAAACCTGGGCCCTTGCGCTTACAAGACAGGTGCCAGAACCACTGAGCTAACTCCCCGGCCCCCAGAAGATAAATTTTTTAATCAGTTCATCATACAGAGGCAGCCACAACAGTGCAACTAAAGACATTCACGAAAGAAAACTTCCAGAACTGGTTCACAAAGCGGCAAGAACAATCAGATAAGTATGTCTGCAATGAGAGGGAGTATTTTGAGAGGGATTAATGGAAATACATCTTTTACTGTAATAAACTTTTAAATATAAATATTAACCTTAGTTTTTATCACATCTCATATATAAACATTTGATCAATGAGAAAATAATATAGTTTTTAAATTGTTTAAATTGCAAAATTTTTTTCTTTTTAGGGAACCAAAGAAAGGGATCGAAGGCAGGCATGGTGGTACGTGGGAAGCTGAGGTAGAAGGATCACAAAGAAAGGAAAGAGAGAGACAGAGAGAAAGAGAGAGAGAGCCTCAGTTTGTGGCTGCACAGTCATACTACTCTCTCCCTGCAGCTGAGAGACACTAGTACCTGCTCCCAGGAATCGTAGTGCCCCGTGAAAGTGAAGCAAGCTCTTCTCACCCAGTCTCCTCCAGGCAGGGTCTGACTCTACAGAGTTTGAAGAGAGGGCAGGGACAGGGACACCTCTAGAAGGAAGCAATCCGAAAGAATGGCTTGTCCTCCAAGGAATAAAAACTAATGAAGCTAACTTGCAGGAGTAGAGGGAATGGGAGAGGAATTACTTAGGAGGCTTTCACAGCAACTGTTAAGTCTCCAGAAAGAAGAGCTAGCCTGACAGAAGTACTAACACTGAAAAGAACAAAATTGTGTCCCAACATTCAAGCTATGCAGGCCTCATATTTGCTCTTACTGGCAAAGAAGAAAAGCTCTTCCACATGGCCTACCCAGATTAACACCGAACTCTCCGACCAAGGCCCAGAGCAGGGCTGTCTCACTGTTCCCATACCAAAAAGGAGATAGTCCATGGCCATGAATCAATGCCATCATGACCACTTGGCACCTCTCAACTTCAACTTCTAAGTCACCTACTTCTACATAGACTATACCATGCTCTCTGCTATCGTTCTGCCCTTCCTGGAAATTTCTCCTTGCCTTTAGAAAGGAATTGTGCTTATTCCTGAGGGCCCCTTCAGGAATAAGGTGCTTATTCTGGGGTTCAGGGTCTACACGTGTGCATGTCGCATGCTTCATCTTTTGTTCTTATTTCCAGCTCCTAACACTGTCTTCATCCTCTGTCTACCGAGGACTTGTCTCACACCCAGATCACTGGTAGATCACAGATGACAGCAGTTAAGTGGCTTGTCTTCCTTTATTTCTTCAGCTGTATTTATCAGATCGAAACAATACATCTCCCAAGAAATATCTTTGCCTAGAGAAAAGTCTTCCTCCGTTCTCTGTATTTATTTTGTCTCTTTGCATGTGACTTCTTTTGCTTTCTTCTCAGCATGTTAAAAAATATTTGATTCTTTTACCATATCAGTCATAGGGCCTCAAATATCTCCTTATGAACATCAATTTATAAGCTTTAAACTAATAAACAACAATAACAAAAAAAGATATTTCACTTGATCTGAGCCAAAACGTTGAGAAGCTATATCTTACAAGTTTTAAAAGGCAGTTTCATTGGCATATAATCACTAGACATAGAGCAGTCCAGGGGCATCAGCCAGGCCAGAGCAAAGTAAAAGGCAAAGAGCTGCAGGAGGAAGACTGCAGAGGAAACAGCAGAGCTGAGAGGATGAACGGAGAGCTTCGGCACCGAAAAAAACTGACAATGAGGATTCGACAGGTGTGTTGAGGCCTCTGGAAGATGGTGCTATAGGTACTTTGGCCAAGTAAAAATGAGATATTATTAAGTCTAGAGATAAAAGGAAATATTTTTTAAATTTCCATTTAATTATTGACTTTACCTTTCACTGATTATTCTGGATTATTATAATCAAGCTAAAAAGGGAAGTTAGTGCAAGAAAAGAAATCTACAATATTGGCCGGGGAGTTAGCTCAGTGGTTCCAGCGCCTGACTTGCAAGTGCAAGGACCTGGGTTCAATCCCCAGTAACCACATAACAATACTGGGTGTGGAGACTCACGCCCAGCAGCAACCAGTACCACATACTACAGTGCCGGGCGTGGTGGCTCACGCCTGTAATCCCAGCACTCGGGAGGCAGAGGCAGGAGGATTGCTGTGATGTGAGTTGGAGGCTGAGCTCAGGGCCAGCCTGAACCACAAAGCGAGAACCTGTCTCAAAAAAAAAAAAAAAAATCTACAATATTGTGTTTGGCTCATATTGGTGCAATAGTGTAATCCATTTACAATAATCATGATAAGGGAAATGCTGATTATTTAACCAAAATTTGTGACAAAACTACTCTGGGAAAGCAGGTAAGGATGACTAAAACCTTTCAGTACTATCTGATTGCTTGTATGCACATATTACTTTGATAAAAGTGAAAGAGAAATGAGTAAGAAAGAGGTATGGGGAAAAGCACAATGCCTCCTTAAAACATTAGAAATGAATTATCATATAATCCAGCAATCCTATTTATAAGTGTATAACCAAAAGAAAGCAGAGTAATTACTAAGAATGATGGTAAATTTTTGCTATGTGTATCTTGTCATAATTTTTTAAAACTTTTTTAAAAAAGGAAAAACGCTTACTGCTCTGAAAGGCATAAAATTTTATTCAGAACTGAAAATTTAAAACTTACTACATAAATGGGGGATTATTTAGTGATAGACCTGAAATTGGTTATTCCGGAATGTTATTTGTGATCTGGAAAAAAAATAACCGATATGTTCCTATTGATACCCCAAAGAAACAACTAAAGCAGAGAACTGTGTCACGTGTTACTCCAGTCACTGCTACTGTCGATTTAGCATTGCAGCTTCACAAGTGCTATTTTGGTTCACGTCTTAGTTTAAGCCATTATAATAAATGGTTATCAAAAATCTGCGTGGTCATTATACAAACAAAATATTTTTAAAAGTCCAAATATAAGTATAGAATTCAAATGTAGAAATTTACCTCCATTTCACTATAGGCTACACAAAATAAAAACATAAATCAGGATGCTCCGACTAAATAGTAAAGCGCCTTTCAGGCTGCACTGCTGCCTATATTTAGCTGTACGTTTCCCCTAGTACCTGCGCTGTCTATGACATAAGAGACAGAGAAGTGACTGCAATTTTAAGCCCGAGAGTACGTCTCATTTTATCCCCAGAGACGTTCAAACAGACCACTGAGAACTGCTTCCGGCCCATTTCAGTTCCATATGCTCACTGAGAACCTAACACACACAAGATACCGTACAGCTGGGCGACAGCAGAACTATCCCTGTTGCCACAAGCTCATCCCTCACCTTCTGGCAAGGAACAAAGTATCCTCCTTAGGTGTTGACACCAAGCACTCGTGTGCTGTACCCAGGTAACTCAGTACTACCTTTTCTGAAATACAGTTTAAGAAAATAAGTGAGAGATAAGCCTGCCAATCATCTAAAATCACATGGAGGTTCCCACAGATCACCTCGACGCCTTCTGTACAAAGTGTGATTGCAGGCTGGATGGAGGTTTTGTCCCTTCTCATCAAAACTTGGATCACTTTCATCTGCCTAAAAGAGCTACTCTTGATCATCTGCCCCTATGTTCTTGAGAAGTCTTTGTTATTCAAGGTTTCAATTTTTAGAAAGATAAGATATAGTCACCTTTTGTAACTCTTTGGATAAAAAAGTAGCAACTGGGCTGGAGATTTAGCCCATGGTTCCGGCACCTGCCTTGCAAGCATAAAGGCTCGTGTTCGATCCCCAGTAACCACATACAACAATGCTAGACGTGGTGACTCATGCCCTCCAGCAATCAGTACCACATACAATAATGCTGGGTGTGGAGACTCATCTGTAATCCCAGCACTTGGGAGGCAGAAGCAGGAGGACTGCTATGAGTTCAAGGCTGAGCTCAGGGCCAGCCTGAACTACAAAAACGAGACCCTGTCTCAAAAAACTAAAAATTGTTTTTAAAAAAAATTTTAAAGTAGCAACTACTCCACCACATCCACTTTACCCAAACATGTAATCTTAAATCCACAATAGTTTCAACTTTCAAACACCTGACTTACAAACAATCCACACACAGAAACAGTGAAGTAGATGGCTGCTCTGTAATTGCACATCTCCTGCAAAAAGACTGAGCAGGGGCTCCAGCTGCAACCTGTTTCATTGACTGGCTGGGTAGCCCCAAGCAAGCCAAGAGCCACTCCAAGTCTCAGACTCCTGACCGTAAAAAATGGAGGAAAGCAACATAGTCTATGGGATTGCTTTAAAAGGTAACTAGTGAATCTAGCACAACCTCTAACTCAATGTACACACCCTATAAATACCAATTCCCTTCCCAGAGGGAAAAACTGAGGATGAAAGGCTGTTGGCAGCTTCCCCTGAGCCATAACCCAGTTTCCAGTGTGCCTATCCCCATTCTGTAGGGTCCAAACCATCCCAGAGTTCACTATTTTAGAATTACTGGTTGGCCGACTCTCCCTACATTCCTTTTCTTTTTATTTGCTTATTCATGCAGCAACCCTCAAGGGCAAAACAAGCAAAGAACAATAGCCGAAGGCTGACTGAAAAGATGCTGCCTGAGCATGGCCTACTGCTGTACCACAGAACAGAGACAAAAGAAAACCACCTGCCCACTCCCTGGCATTATGCTTATTTTTCCAATGACACAGAGAGGTAATGAACTCTTGCAGCTTTTCATAACTGAGACATGCTACCCAACACCCACAACTTAAAGAAGGCGAAGTTTAATTTGGTTCAAGGTTTCAGGGGATTGAGTCCATGGTCAGCTAGCTCCACAGCAGGAATATCATGGTAGAAAGGCTTGGGGAAGAAAGCTCATGGTGGCTGCAAGCAGAGCAAGGGAACTGTGCCAAAGAGGAAGGGGCCCAGGGCCCAAGGTCTCACTTCCATGACCCATCCAGACACACTACTAATCCCTAAGCAGCTCCCAAACCAGTCAAGCTGACACAGTGAAGTTTAATCACCACAAGCCATCAAACCCAAACACAGTCAAAACCTCTTCAAAAGAAGCAACCTCAACCACTGGCCACCTCTCTTCTCCATACTCCTAAGGAATCCGTATGAGTCTTTTGCAGTCTGTTTCTCCATTATAGAGAAAGTATATCCACATCTCCACAACCACACTGAACTGTGTCCTGAGCCAAAAGAACCACAGCACCTCCACTTGCCCACAGCAAAGAGCCACAGGTTTTGCTTCTGTGGCTGTACTTTTTGCTTCTGTACATCTATTCTTTTCTGGGCACTATCCTACACTGTTAAGAAGAACAACATCAGCAAACCTACAGACCCACAAAAATGAAAAACTGTTGCTGCGGTACAAAATTAATAAGGGTACCTGGAGTCTTGTAAGTGCAGTAGACAGAGACTGGAAGATGGAGTCAAATGACTTGCATAAAAATCCCAGCTCCATAAATTGTATGTCCTCCAGTTGGTTGATGAAATATATGAGCTGCTGTTTCCATATCTGAAAAATAGGAATCATGAGACTAGTCTTAAAAAATTATTGAGAAGATTAAATGAGATGACTCAGGTAAAGCACTTAGTCAGATACCACTCACATAATAAGCGTTCAGGAAGACTTGCCATTAATGTTTAAGGTTCTAATTGTTTTGCTATATAAAGTGTTCATAAAAGAGACTCACAAGTATTGAAACTTTTTTTTTAAATTCCTTGAAGAAAATGTGCAAAGAGTAATTGAAACTGGAAAAATTATAACACTAACATTTCAGTTAGTAAGTTTTTTTGAAGTGACATAAATTATTATGGTCTCAAGGAGTACACATTTCAACTCATAGAAGTAATAAATGAGTTGTCTTTTTAAATAAAAGTCCATCTTGTATCACTAGAAGATATCATTCTCTGGTTTCCTTTATTGAAAACACAAAGAGGAAAGCAAAGTATTTACTAATTTCATCTCACCAGTTTGATGTTTTTCTACAGTATAATTGTATCATCGATCGTTTTCCTCTCTCCAGACTTTAAGAGACTGATCCCTTAAACTGTTGTAAGTCTGTAAATTGTTTTGGTGTAAGAAATGTGAACAGGGGCCAGGGATTTAGCTCAGTGCTTCCGGCGCCTGTCTTGCAAGCGCAAGGACCCAGGTTCGATCCCCCGGTAATCACATCACTATACTGGGTGTGGAGACACGCCCAGCAGCAACCAGTACCACATACCACAGTGCCGGGCGTGGTAGCTCACGCCTGTAATCCCAGCACTCGGGAGGCAGAAGCAGGAGGATTGCTATGATGAGTTTGAGGCTGAGCTCAGGGCCAGCCTGAACTACAAAGCGAGACCCTGTCTCAAAAAACCTAAAAAAAAAAAAAAAAATGTGAACAGAATGTGTCTCTGCTGGACAGAAGCATTTATTTACCAGCACTGGACTCACCCAACTCGATTCATGCTTCCAGGGGATCATAATGGCTCATGTTGGGTTGGAATCCCCTATAGTCCGGCCCCTGAGTGATAGTGGCAGCTACAGAGCTCCTGCCTGTTCTCACTGGTCTTGAAGCACCAGCAAAATATAAACTTTTGCCATATGAACCACTAAAACCTAACAGTTGTTTGTGCCCACAGCTTCACAAAACCTATCCTAACAGACAGAATAACAGAGTGATGAATATGATGGATATGATCTGTTTACCATTACAAACTAGTCTGCAGTAAGTAGCTGCCTCTGAGCTTGACTATTCTAACTTTAGAGGGTTTCTATTTCTTTGCTGGTAAGATAATTCTCAAATCCATTTGGTAAGCATCGTTTGGTTCTGACAGATTCAAGAAACTGCCAGACACATCTAGTAAACTTTCAGTAAAAGCCACTACATGGTATTTAAGCATTAAGATTCCCCAACCCTGTTAACACAGGCCCAGGTTATCTGGATAAGCTAAGAACCTTTATCTTTTTGATTCTCAAGAAAAAAAATAGTCACAGTGGCTTCCAACACTTGCCTACTTATCTCCCCATCATAAGGAGTTAAAATCCTAAAACATATAGGATCCCACCAAAGAGCTGAGTAGATATCGGGACTTGAAAGGCTGTAATGATCATAGAGTAGGTCCTGGCCTAAAGATTCAAAGAAACCTTTCATAAGAAAAGCTCATACTGCAGTAATGAGAGAAGTCACATCAACTCTCACCCCCACCAAACAGAAGTGTCTCCTATTTCCTATCCAAGCCTCATGTTTGCTAGCTCAGTCATACACTCAGTCAGAGCTCCATGGTACAAACCATAATTGACTTGCTATAAATTGCTGCAGAGTTCAGCATGAAAATCAAAAACATTCATTGAGCCTTTTAACACAACTAGAGTAAGTTATAAAATCCTGGTCTATCTGGCAGGCTTCACTTGATACAATATGTTCCTGGAAATTTTACATATGTCACACAGATAGATTAGACAGACAGACAGATATCCATAGATAACTGTCCACAGATTGATATATTTATATATTCTAATATTTGAAATATACAAAGAAAATGTATTTTTATTAGCAAATTATAGAGTACCTA